>VDFB02051793.1:0-17024 GCA_007258455.2 Sequoia sempervirens | reverse complement strand
ATCTACAAAATCACACAATGATTACAATGCAAAAATTCACTACAAAACACTCAACACTAAACTACCTCACCACTAGTCGCTATCTTTCAAGCGAGAAGCAATGCCAAGCTAGGAGGCTTACATTCCTCAAAGCAATCCCAAAGCCAATCCGGTAGCATAACATTCTTGTAGACAAAACATAATCCAAATGAGAACCAATGGCTTCCTTTTATAATTTTTGGTTGACCCTTCTCGAAACCCTAATCTTCTTTTTTGAGTCAAACCCTAATTCTCCAATAGATGGTGTCCCACTTTCCCAAGCAATATTTGACTTTTAATTATAAACTTTATGTCTTCCTTGAAGTTGGCATCCAACTTATGCTTGGATTAAATCTTTTAATAAGAAATATAATTAATTCCTTCAATGAGGCACCCATCCATAAAGAAAATCTTTTAAACAACTTAAAGTGAAGTTGCTAGGCCAAGGGGGGTCAATGTTAAAATATAACATTAAAACATGACTTAATTAAAATAATTCAACTTATCTCTCCAATTGTGCCTCAAAGCCCAAAAATGAGTAAGCCAACTGATCAGTCTGAAATGGAAAGCCAACCGTGCCGAAACCAACAGGACCACTGGCCGAAATAGAATTTACTAAAAATAGTAAATTCCTGAAGATGCTCAGAATGCCAAGAAAAACATACCACTGCGAAGCTCTCTGAAAACCCAGAAAGAATCCGCCATTAAAAAACCAACCTTGAGCAAGAGCATCCTTCAAAACATGAAATCCTAATTTCACCTTTTGAATAGCCTACGGGTCTCCAGAATAGGCCAACAATCACTGGAAAGATCATACTCGAGAAGGGGACATTACAGTTAGCCCTCCCCAAAATGTCCTCAAGCAATCGCAACCCTGGATGCTGCAGAATCTCATCATTCTCCCAAGTTGCATCCTCTATAGGCAAGTTTTTCCACTTCACCAAGTATTCTCTGATTGTTCTTTTCCTCAAAGAACGCTCTCGAGAATCAAGAATCTCCTCTGGAATTAAAACCAACTATCCTTCTTCATCCAAAGGAGGCAACTGTGATGAAGCAATAACATTATGTCCAAGCGCATTCTTGAGGTGAGACACATGGAAGACATTGTGCACTTTGCTACTTGAAGGTAGCTCCAACTCATACGCTACTGCTCCCACCCTTTTGATAACCTTGAATGACCCATAGAAGTGAGGTTTGAGCTTCTCAACTCCACTCTTCTTGAGAGTAGATTGTCTATAAGGCTATAGTCAGAGATAAACCATATCCCCAACCTTGAAAGAGTGCTCAACACGCCGCTGATCAGCATACATCTTCTGCTAATTCTGAGCAATCTAAAGATTGTTCTTCAATGATTTCATGATATCTTGACTTTGTTGCAATAAGTCCTTGGCTTGAGGATCTTTTCTATCACCAAACACCAAATCAACAAAGTTAGGTGCTTCATAACCATAAAGAGCCAAGAAAGGTGACATCTTTATTGACATATGAAAAGAAGAATTATAACAGTACTTTCCTATGTAAAGCCATTTAACCCACGCTCTGTGTTGCTCAGAAACATAGTTTCTCAAGTAGCCTTCCAACCACTTGTTCACTATTTCAGTTTTTCCATCTGTTTGGGGGTGATAACTAGTGCTTGGAATAAGCACAATACCACTCATTCTGAAGACCTCTTGCCAAAAATTGCTTAGGAACTTGTTGTCCCTATCACTCACAATGTTTTTTGGCAGCCCATGTAACCTAAACACCTCATAAAAAAATAGATCTGCAACTTGGGCTGCTGAAAAAGAGCTGGTAATAGCGAAGAAGTGAGCATATTTTGTTAGTCTATCCACTACAACATAGATACAATCCTTCCCTTGGACCTTGGGAAACCCTGTGATGAAGTCCATCGATATGCTTTCCCATTTTTGATAGGGAATAGGGAGACATTGCAGCAGACCAGCTGGTAGAATTCGCTCATTCTTGTTCATTTGACAAATGGGACACTCCTGAATGTAGCGTTGAACTTCTCCTTTCAACTCTTTCCAAGAAAATTTTTCCCAAATCTACCTATATGTCTTAAAGAATCCTTGGTGACCAGCAAGCGGAATGTCATGAAATGTCAATAAAATCTTCTTTCTGAGCTTAGAATCAACCACCAAAAAGATTCTACCCTTGTAGTGTATCAACCCTTCAATCACCTTGTACCTTTCATCATAAAAGGTAACCTTAATGATGCTGGTTGCAAACTAATTTTTGGCATAATCAACAAGCAACATGTCCTTCCAATCAGCGGTAAGCTCACACAATGAGCTCAAATGGGGTCTCCTAGACAGAGCATCAACCACAATGTTATTTTTCCCTTTGACATACTCAATGTCAAAGTTGTAAGCCTGAAGCTTACTCACCCACTTTTGTCGCCTCTCGTTCAGATCCTTCTAATGCATGAAGTGTTTTAGACTATTGTGATCTATCTTGACCATGAACTTGTTTCCCACCAAATACTATCTGAACTTAGCTAATGCATGCATAATGGCAAGCATTTCCTTATCATAGATAGAGTATGTCCTTTCAGCACCCCTCAGTTTTCTGCTCTCAAACACAATGGGATGTTTGTTTTGCATCAAGACAGCCCCAACTTCTTCACTGGATGCACCACATTGTAGCTTGAAAAGCTTGGAAAAATCCAGAATGGCTAGAACCGGGCAAGAACTCATGATCCTCTTAAACTTATCAAAAACAGTTTGAGCCTTTTCTAACCAACAAAAAGCCCCTTTTTTTGTGAGATCAGTAAGAGGAGCAGCATTTTGTGAGTAGCCTTTCACAAATCTTCTGTAAAATCCACAAAGACCCAAGAATCCTTTCAATTGAGTCAAGTTCTCAAGAGGTGGTCAATCAACAACTACCTTGATCTTTTCAAGATCAACCTTCACTCCCTCAGTAGTGATTATGTGGCCAAGGTAAAGCAGCTCCTTCATTCCAAATTCACATTTGGACTCTTTGGCAAACAAGCTCTCAGATTCTAAGATGCTAAGCACTTCCTCCAAGTACTTGAGATGTTCTTCCCATGTCTTACTGAAAATCAGGATGTCATAAAAAAATATCAACACAAACTTCCTCAACTACTTTTGAAAGACTCTGTTCATACAAGACTGGAAGGTAGCAGGAGCATTAGTCAACCCAAATGGCATGACTAGAAAATCGAAGTGGCCATAGTGACATCTAAAAGCTGTCTTCTCAACATTAGATCCTCTCATCCAAATCTGGTGGTAGCCCAATCTCAAATCGATCTTTGAAAAGAACTTCACCCCATGTAGCTCATCAATGACCTCATCTATCCTTAGAATGGGGTATCAGTTTTTGATGGTGCTTTGATTCAAAGCACAATAGTCCACACACATGTGCATGGTACCATCCTTCTTCCTCACAAGAACCATTGCTGAAGTGAAGGGACTCTTGCTTGGACGAATGAAACCCATCTCCAAGAGTTCCTGAATATTTTTCTCAATATCATCCTTCTGCTTCTTAGGGTACCAATATTGAGTTGTAATGACTGGTTTAGCTCCTTCCTTGAGCTCTATGATATGCTCCAAACCCTGTTCAGGTGGTGGTCCAGGAGGTAAATCAGCAAATACCTTGCTCTTCTTTGTGAGTAAAGACTGAACATCAGGAGGATAGTCTCTCTTAGTGTCAACTGGACTAGCAGGAAGAATCATACATTCTGCAGCCCACTCAACTTGATCATGACGAATCAGCCTTGCCATTCTCTTGAATGACACAACCCGAGGACCCCCATTGGACATTCCTCTTAGTACTACCCTCTTCCCATCGGATTAAAACTTAAGCTCCATAGTTTGCAGATTTAAGGAGATCTCTCCAAGTGAATGCAGCCATTGAATGCCTAGAATGACATCTGTATCTCCAATGTTGACCACATAGAAGTTGTCCTTGACTTCAAAGTTTCCCAATTGCATAGTCATGTTTGAGATCTCCTTGGTGCATGAGATGTGGAATCCATCAGCAACCATGACCTTGAAGCCTTCAAACTCT
This sequence comes from Sequoia sempervirens, assembly GCA_007258455.2. Lineage (NCBI taxonomy): Eukaryota > Viridiplantae > Streptophyta > Pinopsida > Cupressales > Cupressaceae > Sequoia > Sequoia sempervirens. The sequence goes on along the minus strand of VDFB02051793.1, from coordinate 12,977 downwards.
TCTGTTTGTAGCCCCTTCTTTGCCACCACAACTTCATCAATGAAGTTATGTGTTGCCCCAGTGTCAATCAAAGCAACTATTCGCTGCCCCTTAATCATCCCTTGAACCTTGAAGGATTCATTTCTTTGAAAGCTCGAAAGTTGAGCCAAAATACCTCTGCTTTCCTTTTCATCTTTAGACTCTTCTGGAACTCTTTCCACTTCACTATCTTCAAAATCAGATTGCTGGTCTGAAAAATCAAAATTACTTTCACCAGCTGAATAATACTCAATTTGATTAAATTTAACTCCCTTTGGGAAAACATGATCTTGAGACCATTTTTCCCTACACCGAAAACATAACCCCTTTCTTTTGAGTTCGTTCAGTGTCTTTGGATCCAATCTTGTGACATGAGGATTATACTGTTTAAACTCCTTATGCTGAGGTCTCAAAGGAGGTCTTTGATGAGGTCTTTTTCCTTTATCCCCTTTGTGAAAGGATGACCTGGGTTGAAACTTTGCCTTAGGAGCTGCCCACTCCATGTTTCTTGCCTTCTTCATGGCCTCCTATAGGGAGGGTGGATCAAGAGCTTTAATCCAACCCTTAAGTGGTTCCATCAATCCTTCACTGAAAAGGATCACCAACCACCTCTCCGTGATTCCAGTGACCATGACTAAGAGTCTCTGAAACTCAGCTATGTAGGCATCAACTATGCCATACTGCCTCAACTATGCCAATTCTCTGAAATGTATTTTAGGATCTTTTTTCTCAAATCTCTCGATGAGCATATTGGTGAACTCATCATAGGTTGTGATAGACCGATGACCCAAGGTGACTAGGCCATGGTACCACCACTCATGCGCCACCCCATCTAGGTGTAGCGTAGTCAACTTAATCGCCTCCTCTTCTGCCATGGGTCTAAGAGCTAGATAGTTATCTAGCTTCTGTATCCAAGCTCGAGCTGAACTGTTATCACTCCCGTCATAGTGTGGAAGTATAACCTTGTTGACAGCTTGATACAAGTCCCCTTGAACTGTTGTTCTTCTTTGCTCATAATGTCTCCCTTGTCCCTTATTCTTTCTTTTATGATCCATAAAATAATTATAGGACATATCCATCTTGATTTCATCAGAGAGAATCATACTCCGCATGACCAAGTCTCAACTATTCCATGAATGAAGCATTCTCTTCAAGATCAGGTTGAGTGTTTACTGGTGCCAAGAAGGTGGGTTTGAATGGCCTAGATGAGATGTAAGTGTTGTTTGAAATAGGCTGAGCAGCATGTCCATCATGTTGGTTGGAGGCACTGTGTTCTCCTCTATGTCCAGGGTTACTTTGTGGAGTTGTGTTCTAGCCCACTTTCCCCATCATGAGAGATACCATATCCATTAAAGCATCCATCCTTTCAAATCTCTTTCTTGGACTTATCGATCTCTCTCTTCCCTTTCCACTATCATCTCTGTTGCTGGTAAACCTCTCGTTACCCCTGACTGATCTCTCACCTTCTGCCATATCTATTTCCTGAGAAGACTCCCAATGAGCCCTCAAGACCTCTGAAGCTGTCTGACCTTCTGGAGCCTGATAGAACTGAAACTGACTTGCTGCCTTCTTGTCTTCCCTTGCAATGTATCTCTTTTCTCTGTCCCTCATAGACAGTATGTTTCATAGGATGGTAGGATACGTGGCTCTGATACCACTGAAATATTTTGAGCCAATTTTTTTTAATTTTTCAATTACAATCAACAGAGCAATACACAGTTGTTAGGGTTAGCTCTAAACCAAAACAATGCTGAAGCAACTCTAACCAGAATGTACACCAGGATCCCGATGTGGGCAAGGTGTGAGCATTGGTCAGAGGATCTTAAAGAAATGCTGATACAAAGAACTCTAACCAAGAATGCGCCAGCGAATGACGAGCATGTGGTCAGAGGATCCCTACCAACTTAATAAGCTGAAATAACTTGACATCAAGAATGTGCTTTCCAAACTGAGATGGAATGGGAGCTACCATATGACAGTGGTGCTATGAATTACAATGCAATTAAGGAAAATAAGCGAGAATGCTGAAAGTAACTCGACACCCAGAATGTGCTTTCTAACTCAGAGTGGGAAAGGAGCTACCATAGGGCAGAGATGTAAGATATTACAAAGCAACTTCAGGATGTAAGATAAGTATTACAAATCATGATTAAGCAAGATTAAAGAACTACTGTCAGTACTACTGTCAGCTTACAATATGATAGAGAATTCCCCTGCCAAGAGCATGGAGTTAGAACAATTCAATGAGCATTTAAATAGAGAATTCTCCTTGCTTAATGGAAATGCCGAGACTGATTTCTTCTCTCAAAAAAATAGATTTAAGATTCTGATCTATTCAGATCTGCACCTTTAAATGTAAAACCAACAACCTGAGATCACACTAAAATGGATATATCTCTCTCACAACTCATCCAATTGATGTGAAACGAAAAGAAAAAGACCCTAACGATGAAGGCGCCCAAGATTGGAACACAAAATAGACCCAAAAGTTTCTATTTAATTTATGCACGATTCCCAAGGCAAATACAGATAGTACAGCCCAGCAAGGGGGCAATTTGCCTTTAAAAATCATAGCCTTCATTAAAAAATCTACAACTTTGGGAAAAGGGTCGCCCCTACCAAACAAAGAGACTTAGACAGTACCCAGAATGATTCTTTTTGTATTTTTTTGACTTATGAATAAAAATGACAATCTGCTGTAATGAATATGCAACTCCAAAATCTCACTAATATGCAATTAAGCTGATCTACAAAATCACACAATGATTACAATGCAAAAATCCACTACAAATCACTTAACACTAAACTACCTCACCACTAGTCGCTATCTTTCAAGCGAGAAGCAATACCAAGCTAGGAGGCTTACATTCCTCGAAGCAATCCCAAAGCCAATCCGACAGCATAACATTCTTATAGACAAAAGATAATCCAAATGAGAACCAATGGCTTCCTTTTATAATTTCCGGTTGACCCTTCTCGAAACCTAATCTTCTTTTTTGAGTCAAACCCTAATTCTCCAGTAGATGGCGTCCCACTTTCCCAAGCAATATTTGACTTTTAATTATAAACTTTATTTCTTCCTTGAAGTTGGCGTCCAACTTATGCTTGGATTAAATATTTTAATAAGAAATATAATTAATTCCTTCAATGAGGCGCCCATCCATAAAGAACATCTTTTAAACAACTTAAAATGAAGTTGCTAGGCCAAGGGGGGTCAATGTTAAAATATAACATTAAAACATGACTTAATTAAAATAATTCAACTTATCTCTCCAATTGTGCCCCAAAGCCTAAAAATGAGTAAGCCAACTGATCAGTCTGAAATGGAAAGCCAACCGTGCCGAAACCAACAGGACCACTGCCCAAAATAAAATTTACTAAAAATAGTAAATTCCTAAAGATGCTCAGAATGCCCAAAAAAACATACCACTGCGAAGCTCTCTAAAAACTCAGAAAGAATCCGCCATTAAAAAATCAACCTCAAGCAAGAGCATCCTTCAAAACATGAAACCCTAATTTCACCTTTCGAATAGCCTACGGGTCTCCAGAATAGGCCAACGGTCACTGGAAAGATCATACTCGAGAAGGGGACATTACACAACAAAAATGACTTAAGATATCAAAAGCTCAATACATAATTCTAGGTAACAAACATACCCAAGTTGTCTATTTTTTTATATCAAGACAATTCAAATTTGCACTTCATCCAAGTTATTTATTCTCCATTATGCTAGAACCAAGGTCATTCCCTATTCACATTTTCTTTTCCATAATAACATTTCTATATCAAGACAATTCAAATTTGCACTTCATCCAAGTTATTTATTCTCCATTATGCTAGAACTAAGGTCATTCCCTATTCACATTTTCTTTTCCATAATAACATTTATAATTATTCTTATTTATCATATCCACCTTTCATTGATTTTATTTAAATTAATCAATATTTAACTATTTAAATTTATTTAATTAGCTTATCTAAAATTGAAGGAATGATTATTTTCCTTTCCAGTAAGATAAAAGACAAACTAGAAAATCACTTACACAAGCTAAAGACAAATTAGAGAATCACTTACACAAGCTTTTAAATTTTAAATAAAATTTACATCAAATAAATAATTTAAATGAAATATTTTTTCATTACTAAAAGGTTGTAATTCAATTGGTTGAGAATAATTGGTAAGGGTGATGGTATGTTCCTTAATTTGACCATGCACAAAAGTTCAAATCTCCTAGAATTGCAATAAATAAAAGATCAAGCCATGATCATGACTTAGGTGACTTTGACAAGATAGATACTTCAAATAAAAATGATATTTAGGTTGTGCATTGACAACTTTAATAGAATGAAGGTTGTATCGCTTTTACCAAAACAATCTTAGATTTAAGAAAAATACAAAACGCTACCAAAAAACCTTTTTGTTTTTTTATTGTAAAAATAATAAATATAGTTAAACAATAGCTAACATTGTATATTGCCTATCTAATCTTGAAAATGCACCTTTGTTGAAAATCATAAAAAACCAATCAATTAATTAATAAATACAGTCAAAAGTACATTTAGAAAATGGATAGACTTTACCTTATTGACCACGTATGTAAGAAGGTCCAGATCTCATGGCTTCCCGGATTCGGATGCACTTTGTCGTGTTTGTCATGGCATTTACCAAATGGGCATATTTAGTCCGTCCGGAAGGGAAGTGAACAAGAAAGGAATGGAGGCTGGCCTATCTAATCTTGAAAATGCACCTTTGTTGAAAATCATAAAAAAAAATCAATTAATTAATAAATACAGCCAAAAGTACATTTGAAAAATGGATAGACGTACCTTATTGATCACGTATGTAAGAAGGTCCAGATCTCATGGCTTCCCAGATTCGGATGCACTTTGTTATGTTTGTCATGGTATTTACCAAACAGGTATATTTAGTCCGTCCGGAAAGGAAGTGAACAAGAAAGCAATGAAGACTGGCCTATATAATCTTGAAAATGCACCTTTGTTGAAAATCATAAAAAAAATCAATTAATTAATAAATACAGCCAAAAGTACATTTAGAAAATGGATGGACGTTACCTTATTGACCACGTATGTAAGAAGGTCCAGATCTCATGGCTTCCCAGATTCGGATGCACTTTGTCTTGTTTCTCATGGTATTTACCAAACGGGCATATTTAGTCCGTCCGGGAAGGGAAGTGAACAAGAAAGGAATGGAGACTGGGTCCGGTCTTGACCATGCTTATGTGAGCTACATTCATTTCACCTATTTCTTGTTCTCTTTAATCATTCTCCTCTTTACCTGAGTTTTGCCAATTTTTTAAATTCTAATAGATGTCTAACAATTCTTGGTATAAATGCACCAGGAATTGTTTCTTTTAATCCTATCAAAGTTTAATGCACCGATTCAGAATTTTCTAGTTTAAGGTGCTTGTGCAAGAGTAGTGCTGTGATGGATCTTCAAGACGTTGCTTGGTTTTCTGTGGTGATTGGCAGTGTGTGTGTGTATCTCTTGTTCAACAGAGTAAGGAAAGTTAAGTCCAAGCCTTGTCTTCCTCCTGGACCTCCACCCTTGCCATTAGTAGGAAATCTCCTTCAAATGGGGGGAGGAAAGGCCACTGAAGTTCTGCTGGCCTTTTCTCAGCAATATGGCCCTCTTATCACTCTCCATCTAGGTATGAAAACTGTGATGGTAGCTTCATCTCCTGCCATAGCGAAAGAGGTTCTCAAAACTCAGGATCACAATCTTGCTGGGAGATGGGTTTTACAAGCAGCCAAGACCCTTGATCAGCACAAGTCCTCAATAGGCTGGGCCGATTATGGACCTCACTGGAAGAAGCTCAGGCGTATTTCTAGTACCGAGCTCATGACCTCCAAGAGACTCCAAGCTCTGCAGCATCTCAGAAGAGATGAAATTTTCCGAACCATTCGATTGATTTATGAGGAGAAAGGAAAGAGCGTGAATATTGCGCATACAGTGTTCTACACCGGTCTCAATCTATTGGGCAACATGATCTTCAGTTCAAGCGTGTTTGATCCCACCAATGCGGAGTCTGTGGAGTTCAAGGATGCTTTTTCCCTGTCAATGAAGCTCTCGGGAACACCAAATGTTGCCGACTTTTTCCCATTTCTTGCTTTTCTGGATCCTCAGCGCCTGTGCCGTAAGATGGCCATAAATTTTAGGAAAGTGCATAAGTTCTTAGATGTATTTATACAGGATCGGCTTGCCAAGAGAAGCCAAAGCGTTGAGCAGAGCAGAGATGCAGACACAGATTTTCTAGACGTTTTGCTGGATTTCAGTGGCCCTGATTTGACTATCACAGATATTAGAGCTCTAATTTTTGTAAGTACCAGGAATTTCAGTTACCTTCTAAGCTGTTTTGTTTTGGGGTTGAGAAAGTCTGTCTTTATAGAAAACCAGGGTGAAACTCAGATTCAGGAAAATCAAGTAGTTTTTTTTTCTTTCAAATGAATTTTAAATTTGAAAATCTAGGACACTGGTCAAAGATCAAATTCTGGATTTCCTTGTTTTTCTAAGAACTGTTTTCAATGGATTTTTATAAACTTTAATGTTTTTCCTGTTTCTTCATGAGGTGTATTTGCTAGTATTGACAAAATCTCAATCTATGGTTAGACTAGGGATCTACGATTTGTGATCTTCCATTTAAACAGTTTGAGATAAAATTTACCCAACATTTTTCAATGAATTAACTTTCATTCAAAAGGGTTTCATTTGTGTTCTGGCAGGAACTGTTTATGGCTGGTAGCGACACCACTGCTACTACAATAGAATGGGCTATGGCAGAACTCATTCGCAATCCACATACAATGAGAAAAGTCCTGCAAGAACTGGAAGAGATAGTTGGTCGTAATAGAAAAGTGGAAGAAAGTGACATAGATCAATTACCTTACCTTCATGCAGCAGTGAAAGAAGTGTTCCGCTTGCACCCACCCATTCCCCTCCTGGTTCCACACAAAGCTGAAAACTCATGTGAAGTAGCAGGGTACACAATACCCAAGGACAGCCAGATCATTGTGAACGTATGGGCAATTGGAAGGGATCCTTCCATTTGGGAAGAACCCTCGAAATTCATTCCAGAGAGATTTCTGGAGGGTGAGAAGAGTAAGATGGAGTACAAGGGGCAGGATTTTGAGCTGCTGCCATTTGGAGCAGGAAGAAGAATATGCATGGGACTTCCTTTGGCTCATCGAATGGTTCATCTGGTTTTAGCTTCACTCGTTCATTCCTTCGACTGGGCACTCCCTAATGGGATTTCTTCCCACAAACTTGACATGAGTGATGAACTTGGAGCTGCATTGAAGAAGGCTGTAGACTTACAGGCCGTTGCCACACCACGCCTCCCCCATGACTTATATTAGTGCTACTTATTTGTTATGGCGTTAGCTACTTAGTTTGACAGATCAAACTAAAAGGGACATATATTCCTCTATATTAAATAAAGTGCAAAATTCTTCTGCTCATAATTTATTCTGTGTGCACTAATTTTCTTACACTTTCGGGTTAAATATATTAATAGTGGTATTAGGTATCACCTGTGCTGGAATTTGAAATTACTATTACCTAAAATTTGTTGACACATACAATATTTTTTCCTATTACATGGAAACGACAGTTGTACGTAAATCCATTAGCTTTTGCTAGTGTTTGACTGTTGCTGCAAATTCCATCGACAAATTTCACTGTGCAAATCACATGTTTTGATAATGGAGTGTCACTTCATGTCCACATATCAGAGAAAAATGATTCCTCCAAAAGTGTTTGTTGCCTTTCTTATCACGAAACAGTTTACTTTCCAATTTTTTCAAAAGAGCGTAGAAAGCAAATGCAATTTTCTATGAAGAGCTTTTTTACATGAAAGACAAACAATTTATTAAAATAAGAGTTGATTATAAAGTGGGTTTGTCAGTCTTATAAAGATTTTTGTAATATCAATTTGAAAAGGAATTGAAAATTCAGATGGAGTGAAGATAAATAAATAGAACAAGAGGAAGAAACCTCCTAATTTCATAGACAAGGTTGAAGTACTTGTTATGCTAAAGATTGTTCATGTTGTAAGTATCAAATGTAATGTTTGTCTTTATGCTAAAAAATAGTGGATAAAAAAAAAGTCAATTAACAAAAGAATAACGAAGTTGGTAGGAAAGACACCCTAATAGTCAGAGCTCCAACAAAAGCACTTGAGCAAGAATCAAGAATTCAAAGAGGCATTGTAGTCATCAATCACAAAACCACTAAAGGCTTTGTTCAAATCCCATATAGGGCAATCCTAATTATTTCCAATATCAAATTTGATATTGTTCCAATTTGAAGTTGATTTAGCCAAAAAATTAGCAATATGATTTCCTTCCCTTCTAGTATGGCTCAAGTGAACAACATTGAAACCTTGAATGAGGATGTTGATTTCTTTCATACATTCATTCAGCTGCCATAGTTGGAAATGAGAGGAAGACTTATTTTTGAAATGATAAACCGAAACTTTAAAAGAGCTTGGAAAATGACCATAACCTCAACAAAGTTATTAGAAGCAACACCAAGATTACTAGTAAACTAGAACTCAACCTTGCTATTATGATCACGATAAACACCTCCCATACCAACACTTCTAGTGTTGTCTTTTGAAGCTCCATCAACATTAATTTTAGCCAAGCCTAGAGGAGGACAAACCCATTTAGTAATTGGAGAATCATGAGGAGTATTGAAAGAAGCAAAAGAGAGAGAATCCACAAAATAATCTCATCTAAACATTGAATTCCCACCAAAAATTGCTTGATAGTCTTGAATCTAAACTTGATAGGTTTCTTTCAAATTAGCTATTTTTCTACCCCAAACTTGATATACATGCCTAGTAATATAATTGAAAATCTATTGATTACATTCGCACTAGATATTTAAGAAAATCAGACTAGGACCAATATCATACAACAAATTAAGGTCTTCAAGATTCAAAGAAGGGCACAATTGATTAACAAGAAAGTATTGGATAAAATCATTATTATTGCATGAAATACACACAAAATCACAACATAATTGATGAAGGATAATGGAAAATGGGAAATCCAAGAGAAAATGTCTTCCAAATATTTATCTTGAAGGCATAGGATATATGTATTTGGACCAACAATCACATGCTTTTGAAGATTATACTAATAAATAAATTTATCAAGAGCTGCAAGCCATGTGAAAGCATTCACCTTAGGCCAACATTTAGAATTCCAAACCTATTTTTAAAGCTTTGTGTTCTTAAGTTTCAAGTTATCTGTTATAAGAGTTTTATAACCAATTTTCTCCTTGTATATCCTAGAACCATTTACACCTCATCCAAGGAAATATGAATTCTTATCAAAAGAGACTTTCCAAGAAGCTAAAATATGAGCTAATTGATCAATGAGATGAAGGAATTGTTGGCCTAACCAAATACCTCTAAGTTTTCATTTCCAAATCCTTACACCATCTTGATACTGAAAATAAAAAATATAGTTCTCCAACCATCATCAAAAAATTTATATTTTAATTCAAGTTGATCAAGAAATTCCACACAAAGAGGTCTATGTTAGTCCCATGCATCATCCCAGAAAAGAGCATGATCACCCTTCCTCACAATCCAAAAAAGGATAGCTTTAAATAAACTACTAAACAAATTCAAAGTTTTTCATATTTGGGATCCTATACCAATGGTCAACATCCTAGAGATAAAAGAATGATTATCCATATGAAAGTATTTGAGTTGAAGAATTCTTCCCCATAAAGCATGTTCCTCCACACACTATCTCCAATATAAATTAGTAGCAAGAGCTATATTATGAAGGAGGGAAGATCTCATACCTACCCATCTCTATATTTAGGTTGGAAATTTTTATCCCAATTAACCAAATACCATTTCTTCTCCTTTGAAATCTCTTCCCAAATAAATTTTCTCATTTGATAATCTAAAACATGGAGGATTCCTTCTGGAGCCATAAGAGCCATAAATATATAACTTGGAAGAGCTCGCATGATAACTTTAAAATATATGATTATCCAAAGAGAGATATCTATCTGTCCAATGATTGAAATGACACTGAACATAATCCAACATAACAATCCAAACCTTTTTCCTTAGAAAAGTAAGAGAAATATGGATCCCAAAACACTTGAAAGGTGTAGAAGAAATATGGAAATGAATAACATTAGCAATATGATCCTAAAGATGAGGGTTAGTGTGAAAGAAAGAAAATGATATTTTTTATCATTCAAAAGTTGGGTAGATGCACTAATATAAATGCCAAGAGCTCACCTAATAGCCATAGCTTCCTCAAGAGGGAATTTCCCCTCAAAAAAGTATCATCCCTAAATTGAAGGTGATAAAGTGGATGTAAACCTCACACAATATGAAAGCCAAAGATTGAACCAAAGCACTTGAGCTACTTCAAAAACCTACCCAAATCTTATGTGAGAATGATATTTTAAAGCAATATAGAGAGAGGGTCACCCTAATGAAAACCCCTTTCAAAATGAAAAATAATAGAAGAAGAACCATTATTAATCACAAAAATAGGAGAGGTACAACAAGCCATCAACCATTGAATTCAATTATCATAAAAACCAAAGACACATAAGATATCTTCCAACAAATTCTAGAAAAATCTGTCATAAGCCTTAGAAATATCAAGCTTCATGAACATATATCTTTTCTCATTAGCATATGCATAAAGTGAATAGCTTCTTGGAAAATAAAAATACCATCAATTATTTGATGACATTGAACAAACCCCCCTTGTTTTAGAGAAACTATGAAATGAAGAAAATGATTTATCTTCTCAATAACTTTTTTAGAGAAAATCTTATAAATAGTATTGCAAAGAGCTATAGGTCTTACACCAGAGAAATTCAAAAAATTATCCTTCTTAGGAATCAAAGAAAGAAAAGAGTTATTAAGAGATTTAAGAATTTGTTTTGAAGTACATAGTTCCTCAAAAGCTACCAAAATGTAATCTTTGAAAATATCATCAGGGCCAATATTTTTATCTTTTTTCATTATAAAAATAACTTTCTCTAATTCATCCATGGAAATAGGTCCACTGAGAAAGGGATTGTCACGAGAAAAAATAGTATTAGGAATACAATTCAAAATTATATGTCTATTGTCAATAGAGAAGTTGGTCGGAACTTTGGATAAATCACAAAAGTTAAAAACAACCTCTAATTGAGTATCTTGAATGGAAACAATTTTAGACCCATATTGTCTTTGAATCTCCTTGAAAACATTAACATGTTTTTGTGTTGTAATAGAGCAATGTTAAAAAATACTATCCCCCTTCCTATAACCATTTAACATGATCTACATGATTCCCCATTGAAGATTAAAGGTTTTTCTAAATCATTTTAAAATTTGGAATGTAAAGTTGATAAATCCTTATTTAATCCTTTTAATTGAACACAACCTTGAATGTGTGCTAGTGTGTTCAAAATATTTCTTTCCCTTCGAAAAATATACCACATGAAGATAAATTCCATTGTTTGAGTTGCTTAACAAAACATAATTTTCAAAACAAAACACATTGAGTTGTACTATGATGAAGATCTTAAATAATTTTTATATGTTTTTGGATTTTTTTAGTTGTAAATAGTTGGTATGTTGATCTGGTAATTGAGAAATATTCATAATGATAATATTATATATAAAATATATTTAAAAAATGATACATTATATTATGATGTTTTATCATTTAATTGTATAATTAAATTTTGATAAAAAATCATAATATAATGCATTATTTTTTTAATGTTAAATGTATTTTCCATATAGTATGATTATTGTGAATATATGATGACATGTTTTTATTGAAAGGGGTACTCTCCCTAAAAATAAGCTTTGGTCATAATAAATAAATAATAAGTAGGAGGTATTTTTCATATTGCATAAAATTATGATGCTTTGTCAAAATCTAACTACATAGTTGTATGATAAAATATCATCACATAATGCTTCATTTCTTACATTGCACATATTTTTTTTATATATTATAGTAATCATGAGTGCATGATAATGACATGTTTTCATGGGAAGGAATATTTCCACTATAAATAGTATTTGGTCTTAATCTATTAGTGATAAGTAGGAGGTGATTTTCATAGTGTTTTAAATTATGATGCTTTGTCAAAATTTAACTACGTAGTTGAATGATTTAAGACATCATAACATAATGAACCATTTTTTACATTGAAAATATCTTCTACATATTAGATTCATCATGAATGTATAATAATATGTTTTAACTAAAAGGATCAATCTTAGTACTCTCCCTCTAAATAAGCTTTGGTGTTATCAGAAATTAGTATATGTTTCAAATGCAATAAATAAAAATAAGTACATACAACATTAAAGAAGTAGTAATTATAAGTATCTACCTTGAAATTTAATATTTTTTAATTGTACATTGTTGTGTAATATAAATATCTAAGATTCTTAAAATAAAATGCTTTTTAATTGAATTTATTTTCACAATCAACTTATTTAATTCTTGTAACAGAGACACACAAATATATATATATATAGAGAGAGAGAGAGCTCTAGAGAGATTCAAAAGTTCATTGAATTATTTTTTATATTTGTGAAGAGTATGCAAATGGAACAAAAAATTTAAGTGAGAGAATGAAAGTTTCAATTTTAACATAGTAATATTTAAAAGGGAATATTTAATAAAAAAATGTTGTGTTTTGGGTTTGACATTAATTTATCTTTTGTAAATGAGCCAGTTTATGCTTGGGTAAGAACTATTAATAATTTTATCAATTTACTTGCATTCACACCCTCATTACTAATGTTTTTAATGTGCTTTTGCTTCTACCTTTTACTTCATTATCCTCTCTATCAATCCTTTTAACTTATGGCCATAGCTGTAATGCAACCTAACTAAATATGAGATACTATAAATGCTATTCAAATTAAGATTGAAGATGTAG
>VDFB02051791.1:0-15518 GCA_007258455.2 Sequoia sempervirens | reverse complement strand
ATCGTAGTTACAAATCTAAATTAAAACAAAATAGAATTTTATCCTTCATGGAAAAAAGTTATGCATTATACAGTGAGCATTACTCAAAAATGTTGTTTATTGAAAAAAAAAAAAAACTAGTTTTCAAAGGAGATGGAAAAAAAAGTGCAATCCAAAAATTTTAAAAAATATATATTTATAATTTAAAAACAAAATGTCACAAATCACTAATTTGCATCATCTTCAAATTCCTCACATTTTAGCCGCTATAGGTGCCTGAAAGTGAAGATTTAGTTAGAAAAAAATATTTTAGTGTCTAGTTTGGCCAAAAATTATAAACCAATATTGTAGGATCACCCCCTACTGATATTAACTCTTCTTCATCTCCTTCTTCATCAACTTTGAGTGTTCCATCATCCATTGTTTCTTGTGATACATGACTACAGGATCAACACATATGTATTACTGATGTAGCTGATTGGGATGACTACTTGGTAGGCATATTAGACTTGTTTAGTAAGTTTCATTTTATAGAGTTGGTAAACAATTTTGATGATAGACATGATATTATCACCTTAGAGGATATTGTTCCTCTATCTTCTAATTATGTTCTGATTCGACCAATGGTTTCACCACAACTTTGAGCGATTTCATTGCAGTCTCTGAATTATGTGCAACATTCAGACTTATGTTCTTCTCACTTGGGAAGATATTATGCACCAATATGTAGTTTTCCTTCCTCCACAAGGAAGACATGTTCGAATTTTTTGAATCACTTTCAACGTTCTTCATCGAGCATCACTCAGGATTGCAAGATCCATCATTTTATGGGGGGACTCTCTAGTCTCTCTCTTTCTCTCCTATGAGGGGAATATCTCTTGTACTTTTGTGATATAAGTAGTTCTTGGGGGGCCTTGAGTCCTTATATCTTTCTTCTTCTTTCAATTGTACATTTTTTGTTTCCTTTCTCTTTTGGAGAGGAGTTTTGTTCCCACTGGGTTTTCTCCTTGTCTTTGTTTTTTGAGAAAGTTGTTTGTACATGGGTACCTAACATGGCCTAGCAGTCAGGACCCATCTTTATTATTCCCACCTAAGCTATGCTTAAGGGGGGGTGTTGGTGTACACATAGGCATACACATGGCTTACTTAAGCCTACTTAGGTGTCTTTACATTTGGTGTCAAGGTAGTTGAGAGGGTAAAATGGTCTTTGACACTTGTGCTATCTTCGTGGGTGGTTATCCACCACCACTCCATGTTGAAGGAGTCTTTCCCTTCATTCATGGGAGGTTAGGAGTCTCGCCCAATCTTTGCAGTAGGTGATTTGCAACCACTCCACTCCTATCCACATTTTGTGGATCTTGATTTCCTTGTACTTTCCTATTTAAGGTTGCTTATTCAATCAATCAAATAACTAGGTTTTACATCATCTTGTGCTTGCATAATCTCTTTGATCGTAAAAATCTTCACTAGTTAAATGCATTCACTTACGTAGACATAAATTAACATGATTAAAGTAAATAATTGTTGGGCATGATAAATGTGTGTAAATTAATGCTAAATTAAGAAATTAAATGTGGGGTTAGGATAAATATCTTAGAAAACAATGATGAAGAATATTTTTTTTGTTACATAGAGCTCTACTCACATTAATATTAAAAAATGGACGCACTTGGTTTGATATATGATTTTAGATTAAAATAATATTTGAATTTGTTGTAGGTCAAATATATGCTGTTTGGGATTGATCCTACCACAAGAATGAACTTATTGATAATAGAAAAGATGTGACTTGTTTTATAATGATTTATTCTCTTGATTGATTACTAAGGACTAGTATTAAAAATATCTTAGATAAATTGTTAGATTGCAAGGACCAAGTTCTCCTAGGTCAACCCCCTTGAAATCGAAGGAATGAATTCAATTTTGCAAAAGTGGATGTCATTTGTTGATATGTAATTGTATTAATCAATTCCTTTAAAATGGACCTAGAACTAATGAGAATTGACATGGATATGCAAATTTCACCATTGTAATAATGGAGTTATTTTTTAAAACTTTACAAAAAAAATGTAGTTAGAAGATTTGATTGTGATAAAAATCTATATAGAAATGACATGAAACATTATATAATTAAGATAAAACTAATATTTTTTATTGAACTTCACTTTATTTTTATTTGAAATTAATAAATTTTATTGCATCTTTGCTCTTATGATATTCTCAATTGACTTGGATTTAATTTTTAATAATGTGTCTCGGTGCATGAAATATAATGGTCATGAATTTTTATTTGATTAGATCTTATGAAACTAATATTTATTTCACATTTGCTCTTATATATTCTCTATCCACTCAACTTAGTTATTCAGTTATGTCTTGCATAAAAGATAAACCACTCACAACTCTTTATTTGATGAAGTATTGATTTAAATATTAAAATTGAAGTTAAATTATTCCCAAATCATACGTCCACCAGCTCTAATATTTTCTTCCTCCTTTTGTACTGTACCTTCCATAACATTTTCATGTTGATTCAATAAAAAAAAATAGGTCTTTTCATCCCTTTTTATCAAAAAAAAAAGATGCCCATAATGAAGTGTGGCATTCGGCTAAAATTACTTTCTTTTATATGTACTAACAATATCTACAAAGAAGATCTTAGAACTATAATTAGGCCTATTCCTTTTGTTCACTTTAAACAATCAAAAACCTCATACCTTGTTTCTTCCAATATCTGCATATTTTAGGTAGGTTTGCTTCATTCATAAGGGAAAGGGATAGATTGGAATGCATGTACACTCTCCCATACAAAAGAATCGACAAAAATCTTTGATTGAATTCAATCTCTTTTTTGAGTTTTTCCAAGTCCTATGATCCATCTTAGTGGCAAGTCACGTCAAAACTAACAAGGGACAATGTGTTGTCACTATATTCTAATGATGTAACCTTGTTCATATAATGATGATATTAATTTGGTAGATGAACCCAAAAAAAATCATGGCACATCTTTTTGTGAATAATACAAATGTTATTGCCTCCCTATGACATAGATTCTATTAAAGTATATACATTATTAATACTTTAGGTGATTTATAATCATCTAGGTATGTTTTGAGTGCATATTTTTATATTTTGAAGATGATGCATAAAATCAAAAATTGCCACTATCTTGTTAATCTAACATTTTAGAATTTCAATTTCTTCGTAATATTTTGGATACTGTGCATGACATTGAGACTATCTCTATTTTTTCACCCATGGTTTCATATTGTTTTAGATGCTAATATTGAACATAAAATAGATTGGGCAAAACACATTTTATTTGTTCTTTAAGAGGACAAAATTTTGTACACAAAAAGTTGATCTATTGATAACATCAACTTTACATAGATTAGATGTAAAAATCTATACTACACGAAAGGGTTGTCATCCCCAAAGATTTTATACAATTCAAGATCATAGAAATGAGGAAGATGGTCCTCTAATAGGAAGACAAAAACCCTAAATGATAGTGATCTATTTGCTACAATGAGATTTTATGCATTTACAATAGTTACAATAGCAACTACTCTTCCTAAGCACTCAACATTTTCAAAGTTCTCATTTTCCTCTCAAATCTCAAGTAATGATTTCTTTATATTGTGAATGCTTTAGAGTGTGAAGTTTGCTCCCTCTATGCAAATTGGAGTGCCAACTTGCTAAGACATCCAAAATCCACATCAAAATTATATAGCTAAATAAAAGGCTTTGAGAGAAAGTTTCATAACTGTAACCATAAGCTTTCAAATTTGAAAATATATAACATCTCATCTAGTCATATAGATCACTTTATGCAATATCTTCTCTAGTCATGCTACTCACTTTCTATTCATAAGTCTACTCTCTACACCAATAAAAGAAACAAAGTACCAAAAGGATTGAATAAACATGAATTATCATTTCGGCATTTGATATAGCCAGAATAGAAGATGCATAAATTGCAGCCAAGAATTGGAGAGAAGTTTCAATAATATTAAATTTCAAACATTAGTTTGAACTCATGAGATTGAGGACCAAGTGTGTAAGGCTTCATGGAGCATGAACTTATAAAAGAGCCTAGTAAATAACTTTAGATTCATAAGACAAAGAATATAGATGTCTTAAACACATGGGCATGTAAGCGAATCTTATGACAATATCTTTCGTATGGATGTGATGTGTTGTGTGACAGACTGGCTTGAATAAATCAAACATACATAACCAATGGTATAAACCTGAAGAGATTTCTTGAAATCAACTGGATTATTATTGTGCTCACTATTAAGAAACATGAGCCTTAATCAATAGATCCTAGAGAACATGACTCCCAAGGGCTTCTCATCAACACATAATTTTGACGATGAAACAATCTATGACATAAACAGGAGCTTTGATTAACTCCAACCCAAATTCTATAATGAATTTAATACACAACAAGGACATGGCAAACTCACTAGAACAATAGAACATTTATTCTTGCTTAAAGAATGTGAACATTATTTGGTCTTACTTTATTATAGCTACAACAAAAGTAACTTGTTTTGCAATTTCAAGGCAAGGATTGTGATAAAAGAGCTATTTGTAAGCAATGACTTTACAGCAAAATGTTTCTTTCTTACAATTCTAGTAATTTTTTATGTGTAACATCTTGCTCCTAGTGAGTTAACATTCCCAAATCTTTCATTTTGATCTTTCACAATTTTTATTTTATTTTATTTTGCCAGCTAATACTTTCCCCTAGTAAAAACAGAATATAATGAAATTCTTTCTATATTTCATTTCAAATTTGAAGGAAAAAAACAAAATTCAACCCTCTATCCAAATCATTCTTGACATAGATAACTAGTTGCCTTTCAATCATTTTGGCATTCTGGTTAACTCTTTATGGGCAAAGTGAGTGACAAAACCTAGAGCTTAACTCGTTTTAATTCTAAATCTTATAATGATAACGCATAACACTCATTTTATCTTTTTACTTCCATTTTATGAAGTATTTTAATGGTTGATTCAATTTCATTCCTTTAAATCACTTAATGGCTATTTCTGAGTGAAAATATGTAGTAGATGTCTGCCTTTCATCTCAACAAAACATTTGATTCCTTCTGGTTTTGCCTATGCTAAAATGTAAAAGACAGAAATAGATAGATCCAAAGAGTGGGGCCATATGGAGAAAAAATACAAAAACTGAAACCTTACCTGGTCATGGCCAAAATTAAACCAAACATGGATCATCTCAGGCAACAAAGTGTTGACCCTCAAGAGCTCCCACATAACCAAACCCATTTGGGCTAACTTGTATATACATATGATCTGGTATTTGCAACAAACACATATCTACAAAAACTCATCACCAGTTTAAAAAGCAAAGCACAAACGTTTTCTTTAGACATTTTGCGTACCTTGATTTTCCCTCTTTAAATTTTGGCGAGATCGGCAATGTCCAACACAGGAGTTTTCCCAAAAGCGGCAACCACGATCTCCCGAGCATTTATGTGGAAAATCAGAAACCAAAACAATTGATAGGAAACACAAAATCATCACCATCAATCAGATTATATAACCCATTTTCTACTTACAGTGTTGGGGACGAGGATGGAGGGTTTCCCACATTGTGGTTTGACAGCATATTCCTCCCCGCTTGCTTTCTGCTTGCATGGAAAATGTGTTTATGAATATGCTTCCACATGATATACAGGATCATTTTGAATTTCAAATATCCCGCCTTTCAAATTGCCGCTCCTTTTTAAAAGTTTTGGAACCGCCGTCCGTCCATCTGTTCTCCGTCAACATCCATCCGGCAGTCCTTCCGTCAGTGCGTTTTTTCTTCGGTTATATCTTTCCGTCAGTATGTTTTGTCCAGCATGTGGGATGGGGTTGGAATGCTATGTTATAATGTTATATACATAGGTGTTTTTTGTCTAGTAGTTAGCTTTCTCCTCCCAAAAATAATGTCTCACATTCAATAGAATGCATCATGAATGATCTTCCACACCTCTGCGGCCTACCCATTGCACACAAAGGTGCGATTGCTAGTTATACAGTTATGTCTTGCATAATATATGAACCTGTCGCAACTCTTTATCTGATGGAGTATTGATTTAAATATTAAAATTTTAGTTAAATTATTATTATTTTCTTCCTCCTTTTGTACTGTACCTTCCATAACATTTTCATGCTGATTCATTAAAAAATTATGTCTTTTCAATCTCTTATCTTAATCTCTATCCCTTTTTATCAGAATAAAAGATGCCCACAGTGAAGCGTGGCATTCGGCTGAAATTACTTTCTTTTATATGTACTAACAATATCTACAAAGAAGATCTTAGCACCGTACGTAATTAGGCCTATTCCTTCTGTTCGCTTTAATCAGTCAGAAATCTCGTACCTTGTTTCTTCCAATATCTGCATATTTTAGGTTTGCTTCATTCGGAAGGGAAAGGGATAGATTGAAATACATGTACGCTCTCCCGTACAAACGAATCGACAGAAATCTTTGATTGAATTCGGTCTCTTTTTTTGAGTTTTTCTAAGTCCTATGATCCATCTTAGTGGCGAGTCACGTCAAAAGATACAGAAAATACATGTTCGCTTTGTAAAAAGAATTATTGAGATTGGAATACATGTTCGCTTTATAAAAAGAATTATTGCAGTCACATTAAAAGATATAGAAAATATCGGAGTACAACACAACTTAGTGGCGACTAGTGTGTACGCAACAAATATGATGCATTAAGTGGAATGTATGCACGCCATTAGAACGAGCAATAAATTGCAGTCAGTGTTGTACGCGTACCATACTCCGTGCATGCCTACTACTATTAAATCAATCAAGTCAAGTTTTCGCTACACTTAGAGCCTTATATTTAGGGTTAGAAAAAAAAATATTAAAGCAGGTCATTATTAACTGATAATGTCTAATTTTCCAATTATTTTGTTGTATGACGATGCTCTACTGTAAGATTCAGTGTCGCTGTATGCAAGTTTCTTTGTAGGCGTGTTATTCTGGTTATGCATTTTATTATAATGATGGCCGGTAATGTCAAAAGTTACCTTTACTTTTCATGTAGGAGAGTTCATTTGAGATGGATTTAGTGTTTAAGAACTTTTGATCATGTCAATTCTAAGAACTTTTGTTCCAGATGCAAAGATTAGATTGGAAATTAACATCTATTATTTTATTTTTTTAATTATTTTTGAAATTTGAGAGAATTATTATTTTTGAAATTTTATTATTAATTTTAGAGAATTCTTTTTTATTAGATTGTAGTTTGATGAATTAAAATGTTAGTTACTTTTACCTAACTTCATAGTGATGAAATTGTTAGTTAATTTTAGAGAGAGTCTTTTTATCTATAAATATCAAAACATAGGGTGATAAGTACATGATTAACATAAGTTCGACTTTGTTTACAACAATTTTAAACTTGTGATTAATTTAAGTTATTTAAATATTGAACAAGTTTCTTTTATATTAAAATATTAGATGTAAATAATATTAATATATAATAATTAAGTGCTTTAATGAGTTAAAATCATATAATAATTATGTATGTATGTTATGTAATTTAATATTAAATTAATTTAATGAATGAGAATAATTAAAATATATATTAAATTAATTTAATTAAAGAGAATAATTAAAAAATTAAAATTATGATAGTCATAGAATATGACAATTTCTTATTAAAAAAATTATATAAAAAAATAAAAAATCCTTAAAATTCAATTAAAATAAAATTATAAGTGCTCATCATAAACAAGTTTAGCCATAGAAAAGTTAGTTATTTTTACCATCACTTCATGGTGATGGAAATGTTAGTTAATTTTAGAGAAATTTTCTTGCCTATAAATATGAGAAAACATATAGTGATCAGTATATATGATTAAAATAAGTTATGCTTTATTTAAAATAATTTTAAACCTATGATTAATTTAAGTTATTTTATTATTAAACAAGTTGCTTTTAAATTAAAATAAGTCATTACTTTTAATTTTTTTTAATATAAGTAAAATGGTGAAATTTGTATACCTTTACCATATAAAATAATTTAAATAAAAAAAACAAAAAATCAAATTCAATTAAAAAAAAATTATAAGTGTTCATCATAAACAAGTTTACCATACAAAAGTTAAATAGATTATTTTTTACTAGATCGTAGTTTGATGAATCAAAAAATTAGTTATTTTTACCATTACTTCATCATGATGAAAATGTTAGTTAATTTTAGAGAAATTTTCCTTGCCTATAAATATGAGAAAACATATAGTGATAAGTATATGATTAAAATAAGTTATGCTTTCTTTAACATAATTTTAAACATGTGATTAATTTAAGTTATTTAAGTTATTTTATTATTAAACAAGTTGCTTTTAAATTAAAATAAGTCATTGCTTTTAATTTTTTTTAGTATAAGTAAAATGGTGAAATTTGTATACCTTTACCATATAAAATAATAAATAAAAAATCATATTCAATTAAAATAAAATTAAAAGTGTTCATCATAAACAAGTTTACCCATACAAAAGTTAAATAGATTAGTTTTTTACTAGATCATAGTTTGATGAATCCAAAAGTTAGTTATTTTTACCATCACTTCATGGTGATGAAAATGTTAGTTAATTTTAGAGAAATTTTCCTTGCCTATAAATTTGAGAAAACATATAGTGATAAGTATATGATTAAAATAAGTTGTGCTTTATTTAAAATAATTTTAAACCTTTGATTAATTTAAGTTATTTTATTATTGAAAAAGTTGCTTTTAAATTAAAATAAGTCCTTGCTTTTAATTTTTTTAGTATAAGTCTAATGGTGAAATTTGTATACCTTTGCCATTTTTAATGTTTAGTGCTTATTTTAAAATCCTTATTTGCCTCTATAATGATATTATATTCAATCCTCTAAACTAATTATGCCAAGAAACATTTTGCACTTGTATATGAGCGTTAGTTTTAAAAACAATTTTAAACATATGATTAATTTAAATTATTTTACTCTTGAACACTTGTTGCTTTAAAATTAAAATAAGTCATTGCATTAAATAAGTCATTTCAACATTCATAATGATATTGGTTCATCATCCACTGAAATAATACAACAATGGGAGAATTTTGCATGTAATTATCACCCATGGCATGTGCTACGCACACAAACAGAAGCTCCTGAAAATACAAATTCCGACAGCTCTTCTGAAGAAGAAGAAATAATACAAAATAACAACCCATTGAATGGCAACTATTGTCTCGCCTATACCCAAGCCTTCCCCTCCACTTTGATGAACTAGACATGCTTGGTCACCGTGACATTGACTTACACCATGATTGGGGATCTTCCCAAATCAATGAAGAACATAAAGTATCTGCAACTACATTCATAGAATCCAACCGTCCAACATTTCAAGTCTGCCATCTTACAAATCACCCTACCCAACATGAGTTTTTTGTACAACAAAAAAAAGCACTTGATATTATTTTGTCACACTTACATGCTGATACTTGCCAACCTCCTCTAAAATTAATTGTTCAAGGAACTGCTGGAACGGGTAAATCACACCTCATAAAAGCCATCAAAACTGCACTCATGAGCTCAGCCCAAAATGGCCAATCCCCATTACTACTTCTTGCACCAACAGGCGTATCAACATTCAACATAGAAGTGTAAACAATCCAGTCTACTCTACGAATACCTATCAAAGATATAGAACCCTTGCAAGGAAAAATACTAGCAAGCTTCCAGGAAAAAATGTACTATATTCGGTACATACTGATAGATGAAATGAGTTTCATTGGACCCAAGTCGCTACAATGCATTGACATGAGGCTACGTGAATTATTCCCCAGCAATAACCAAATACCATTTGGAGGATGCTCAATCATGCTCTTTGGTGATCTAGGACAACTTCCACCAGTCAAGGACATCCCTATGTATGCCTCAACACCATATGGAGGCACTTTATGGCGCATTTTTACAAAATTTATCACTCTTACCAAAATCTTTCATCAAATAGGTGAGACTCAGGCACATATTTCATTTCATACTCTCCTCTCCAATTTAAGAAATACAGAACCTACAATTGAAGATTGGAAAGTTCTAATGTCACGCTCCAGCTTAGCATTGACCTCTACAGAGAAAATTGGTTTCTTATCCTCAATACATCTCTTCACAACAAATGAAAGGGTCTTGCTACATAACCAAAAAATGTTATTGTCTTTGGAAAAACCTATTGCATTATCAATTGCAGAGCAACTTAAGGGGCCACCAAGTTCAAATCCAGACAAAGAACGACTTCAATATAAGCTTCTATTATGTGTTCAACAAAAAGTAATGTTATGTTCAAATTTATGGGTGGAAATAGGCCTTGTTAATGGTGCACTTGGCGAAGTCAAAGCAATAGTCTACAATGATGCTGAAAATCCACCTTCACTTCCATTATTTGTTGTTGAATTCAACAATTACATTGGCCCCGCTTGGGACCAAAATAATCCAAAAAATGTCCCTATTTCCCCATTGAGTTGTGGTCGACGTCGTCAAATACCACTCAAAATGGCATGAACCTTAACAATACACAAATCACAAGGCCTAACACTTGAAAAGGAAACAATCAACCTCGATAATGTTGACCAGCAAGGCCTAACATTCACAGCTATTTCTAGAGTGCATGATCTTGCAAGTCTACGTATCAAACCAGCCTTCACATTTGAATGATATGCACGTATGCAACAAAGCCCATATGTAGCTCACCGAAAACAAGAGGAAGCACACTTATTAGAATTATCAAATTCAACCTGCTCAATAAACACTAATAGTTAAAACAACAGCAGGTTAGATACTTTTATTTTATCAGTTACATTTATTCACCTTACAACTTCATTTACAATAATTTCATACTTAGCTACAAAATCAAATATCATCTATTATCTCTAACCAAAAAATATGCAGTTGCTCTTCTAGTGTGCAGGCGTACAAAAAGACACTATTTCAACATAATCTTGAGGTAAGTCACTTCTAATGCATGATGGTGACAAGTGTTCTTCTGTAATGATCCAACAAACAAGGCAACTCAGTTATGTATATACAATCTTCCACAACTCTAATTTTACTTATATGTCATCTCTATGGAAAGCATACATTTTCATAACAACGTTGCTGAGTTTACCATGTAAGATTTTCTTTTAACCATCGAAATATATTTTTCATGTCATACTTTTACAATTTCTATGAATGTGGCTCTTCTGCAAATGACAATTTAAGCGTATTTCTTCATGTGAGTTGCAAATCAAAAGCTAAGAGATTTTGCTATTTGGGTATTCGTTTGAAGTTTGAAATTTTTTTGGGATTCAGATTCTAATTAGAGCTCATCAATTTACACCTTACCCAAGAAGGTGGTGTGGGTATTCAGGTATGGATCATTCTATAAAAGAATATGATTTTGAGTTTTAATCACTTGGCTATAAAGTATAAACCTTGAAAGTCCTTAGTTGTTTGCCTTGTAGGGAGTTGTTACCAAAGGTAAGTGCAAATTATATCAAGATTTGTGTATTCTGGTATGGATCATTCTACAAAAGAATATGATTTTGAGTTTTAATCACTTGGTTGTAAAGTATAAACCATGAAAGTCCTTAGTTTTTTGCCTTGTAGGGAGGTGCTACCAAAGGTAAGTGCAAATTATATCAAGATCTGTGTATTTTGTATGCCTTTTTCAATACCCTTTATAACTATTTATTTTAGTTCTGCGTATCACTTCTTAGTAGCTAAGTTTTTCCTTCCATATGTTAGCATACTATTTTCCAACATTTTAATCACTTCTTAGTAGTAAAGTTCTTCCATCCATATATGATTACTATAATATACCTAGTCTTTAAAATACTACATAGAATGAGAGGAATTCAATTATGTTTTTACCCACCTTGCAACAACCATAAATTGGGATAATGATCTATGTTCTTCAAATTTTAATTTTGTTTAAATGCTTTTCTTATTATTAAATTGCTACATATTTTCTTTTCTTTAGAGGCCAACAATTTTGTAGTTTCACTAGTTTTTCAAATGTTCTAACCTTGTTTTATTGGTTACCTTAGTGGGGTACACCTTTTTCTGTTAGAGGAGGTCTTCAAAAGGAAAGATTGGTTGTAGAGTCAACCTATAACAAACCATCGTTTTGATCAACTTGGTGTTTTCAGGCTTTGAGTTTAGCACTTGGGTTTGGTTTGGTCTTTCATCTCAGCAACATCAACGAGAGTTAAAGATTAAATAGGATTAAAAAAACCTATAAAAGTATTGGAGAAGAAGACAAGGAGTATGCAATAGGCGAAGCCTGAATCTGTAGCAGCATAGCAGGAGTATTCCTATTTTCTTTTTGTGGCTGAGGTGAGATCTTGTCTAGATCTGTTATGCTCTATTTTAAAAAAAAGCTTTATGTTGACATTTTCCCCTTTTCTTTTAGTAGTTTATGAGAAATACCTATAAACATACTGACATTCTACATTCATTTGTTGAAATATGTGCCCAACAAAAAACTCATAGGAATTATTTCAAATGTTATGCTATTGCAAAATAGCTATATGATTGTCCAACATAATTGGATGAATGGAAATGAATAATGCTATAAAATTATTTTATTAAGTCTCTAAATATTATCTTCTTTGTTATTGCAGGAGGAAAACTCTACAACCCCTTTGTTGACTGGAGTTCTATTCATGGTTTTCATTATCAAGTTTCAACTGCCACTATTGTCATATTGTTGTTGCAGATTGGCCTAGCAAACAATGATATAGATGTTGTGGATATCATTATAGAATTGGAAATCACAAAATTATATTTTGCAATAGCTTTGTACAAAAAAGGAGACCCGATATCTTTCAAATAGTCATGTTACATTGTTGTATAGGTGTAGATGATAAGGGGTATGTTGATGTTATTTTCATTTATGATACATGCATAAATATAAGTAGTCTTGTTGAGCTGAAAATAGGCAACATTTGTTTCTAAAATTTAGAGTTCTACAATCTTGTATCTTATTTTATTTAGTTTCTATTAAAGAAGATATAATTGTGAACAACACAATTTAGCAAGATAGTATCTTGCAAGAATCTATATATTATTCAAGTACTGGATAAAGATTTTCATTATTTTTAATATAAATGTATGAACTATTATTTTATTTTGTGAAAGTCAATTAGATAAAATATTGGTCCTTTTTTTTTTCATATATTTGTGTTTTACATGGGGTCAATTATTAGCTCATTTATCAAATGATGTTGTTTATCTAACAAATGTATCAATGTACAAGTGATAGCTTAAAATCAACTATGGATTCACTTACAAAGATCCAAACACGATTGAAATAAAACCTTTAAATCAACAAAATAATCAAGCGCCATTACCAACATGTACATGTTATGTTTGCAATATGTAGTTATCAATTTTTTGTATACAAACACACTTCTTGTGTATTACTCACTGTCTAATAGAGCAACTTGATGAAGGTCAGTCCAAAATTGACGAAAAAAGTTTCATAATTTATAACTAACTCTCACTAGTAATTAACTATTATATCAAGAGACATTACTATACTAACATTAAAAAAACTATAATAGTGTGAGTGTATTTACTAAAAACCCTTAAATTTGATGTTCATTTTTATAACAAATCAATAATTAGAAATTATATATAATATTTTAAAATATAAAATCATTTGATATAGTAATATAATGAACTATCAAGTCTCACTAATAATTAACTATTATATCAACAAACATTACTTTACTAACATTAAAAAAAGATTATAATAATATTAGTGTATTCACTAAAAACCCTTAAACTAAATATAATGATTATTTTTACATCAAATTAATATATAGATGAAAAAAGTTTCATAATTTTTAACTAACTCTCACTAGTAATTAACTACTATATCAAGAGACATTACTATACTAACATTAAAAAAAACTATAATACTGTGAGTGTATTTACTAAAAACCCTTAAATTTGATGATCATTTTTATAACAAATCAATAATTAGAAATTATATATAATATTTTAAAATATAAAATCATTTGATATAGTAATATAATGAACTATCAAGTCTCACTAATAATTAACTTTTATATCAACAAACATTACTTTACTAACATTAAAAAAAGATTATAATAATATCAGTGTATTCACTAAAAAACCTTAAACTAAATATAATGATTATTTTTACATCAAATTAATATATAGATGAAAAAAGTTTCATAATTTTTAACTAACTCTCACTAGTAATTAACTACTATATCAAGAGACATTACTATACTAACATTAAAAAAAACTATAATACTGTGAGTGTATTTACTAAAAACCCTTAAATTTGATGTTCATTTTTATAACAAATCAATAATTAGAAATTATATATAATATTTTAAAATATAAAATCATTTGATATAGTAATATAATGAACTATCAAGTCTCACTAATAATTAACTATTATATCAACAAACATTACTTTACTAACATTAAAAAAATAATAATAATGTGACTGTATTCACTAAAAATCCTTACTCTAAATTTGATGATAATTTTATTTCTTGTTAAGTTTTCACATTATTATTGCATTTGTGTGTAAAAGCAAAAATTAATGTTCGTGGTAATTCAAAAATATTATATTATAAAAGTATATATTTGCTTACAAAATTCAGTTAAAAAATTTGAAGCATCTCCTATTCAATAAATTTCATTATCAAATTTATTTTATATCTTCATAATTACAAATTAAATGAAAATAAATATTTCGGATCAATTCATAGGATATTTTGAAAATTATAAAACATATTTTTAAAATTATTATGTTACTAAATATATTATTATAAAACTATATATTGGTTATTTATCTATATATTTGTCATTTTAAAAAAAATCTTATTTATTTTCACCAATCTTTTATTTAATTGACCTTCAGACCACTTCGGCGTACCCATTGCACATCAAGGTGCGATTGCTAGTAATATTACATTTAATTTTGATTTTAATATCAATTTTATTGATATTAGATTATATATATTTAAAAAATATTTAGATTGGGGGTGTAGAGATGGAACAAAAAGGTTAAGAGTAATATGAAATTCTATAGATATATTCTTTCTATAGATTAACCTATACTATATTGGTTATATAGTAAGACAATGTTTCATTTATATTATACTATAGCCATACATTAGGTCCACCATACTATTAAAAAGAAACCATCTTAGTTGGCACCCACTAGTCATATTGCCTTAGCCTCAAGCGAAAAAGGAACTAGAAAACATCTAGAGTATTATACTTGCATCATCTAGAAAATATGAAGTTCAAGTGGAAAATTATGCAAGCCATCTCCACCTAGCATAAGTATCTATAGTCATCAAATTAGGGCTTAACATTGCATGACACATCCTCATTGCACCAAACAAGCTCCTTAATTTTGAGATCATCAAGAAACTTGATATGGATGGAATTGCCCAAAGTCCTTAAGTATCAAAGTAATAAACCTCAATTTCAGATTATTGTA
>VDFB02051790.1:0-49788 GCA_007258455.2 Sequoia sempervirens | reverse complement strand
AAAAATCTTGAAACCCCACTCTCTTGGATTCTGAAGTGGTCTTTTGGAATAATTAGTCTGTGTGTGATCTCCTTTGCAATTTCTTCATTTAGCGACATTTGAGGTGGTTAAGGGTAGTTCGCTCCCTGGGATTCTCTTAAGAATGAAGAGACTCTTGAGTAGCAAATCCCCCTTATCTCACAATATTCTTGTTCAAATTCAAGGAGCGGAATTGTTGCATTTTGATTGGAGTACATTGCCCATTGGACATGGCTTCCCAATTAGTGATTAGGTTCTCCAAATTGTACCTTCCTTTGATAAACCCTATTTGTGTATTGTTGATGAAGGCTAGCAGAATGTTTACTAGCCTCATTGCTAGCACCTTTTCCAATATTTTGTATGAAACATTAAGCAATGTGATTGGCCTCCAGTTTTTTATTAGTGTTTTATCTCCCTCCTTTGGGAGCATTTTGATGATCCCTTTATTGATATTCTTCCCTAAAGATCCTCTCTTCATGGATCCCTTATACACTAAGTACAGGTCCTCAACAATCCAATCTATAAAGACTTTGTAGAATTTAGCAAGTAGGCCATCATCTCCAGGGATCTTATTCTGAAGGGATAGAATTTCCCTCTTTATCTCTTCCTTAGAGATTCGCTTGTTTAATTCCTTTTCATCCACTTCTCCAATCTTTTTTGGAATGATTCTTTTGAGGAGGCTCCTTGCAATACACGAGCCCTCTATGTCACCTTCTGAGGTGAACAAGCTTTTGTAGAATTGGAAGAAGTGACATTTAATGTCTTCTTGACTAGTAAAAGAGAAACCATCTACCCAAACCTACTCAATATGTTCCTTGATGTTCTTCTCTCTTAATAGCCTAAAGAATAATTTAGTTACTTTACCCCATTGTTTAACCAGTTGAGCTTGGCTCTTGTTCTTAGCCTCTAAATATTGTCTTGCAACTTGGAACTTGATGAGTTTTTAGCCATAAGAAGTTTGCTTCCCAACACCTCATTTCTAGGATCATCTTGAAGGTTGGCTTCAGTTTGGAGAAGTTCCTCCTGGAGGAGCCCCTCCTCCCTTCTCATATCCATTTCCCTTTTCTTTCCAATCATTTGGAAGAGTTCCTTCCACCCCTTGGTGTTAATTTCTCACTTCTTAATTGCACTCTTCCCTTTGTGCATCCAGTTGTTAATGCCCCTTAGGGTTTTAATAGCAGCAATACAATCCTCATCTTTAAGTAGTTTTGTATTGAGGAGGAAACCTCCCACTTTTTTCCTTTCTTTCCCATGTGCATTTTTAAGGATGATTCTTGTTTTGACGAGGTGGTGATCTAATAATGTGTATGGGTGCACTTCTACCTTATAGCCATCTCTAAGAGAGTATGTAACAAAATGATCTTTGTTTATGTAAACCTTGTCAAGCCGACAGTAAATTATCCTACTACCTTTCTGGGTATTACACCATGTGAACCAAATGTCAGGGAAGTCTTTTTTCTGACTTAGGGTTAGTAAGGTTTAGTTTGGTTTCCATTCTACCTTTGCATCATACTTAGACATTAGGCAGATTACTAATCTTCCATATCATTGCAATGCTAACTTGCACCATTAGATATCTCTGCACATCAACTATCTCTAGAGCATATACAATCTTCAACACACTTTTGACATCAATGACAACCAATATTATCAAGTTGCAACAGCCCCTACTTTGATAGAAGTCCTCATTTTCCACCACATCCTAGCCACAAATCACTATCAAGAAGAATTTTTCACAAGGGATGGGTCCTATTTTCTCTCTCAAATGGTGAGTAGATACAACACCTACACCATTTGCAAAATACTTATTGCCTTTAGAAAAAGCCTTAATCGTTTAATTGATAATGACAACATAGGTAACAATAGGCACCAAAGGAGGGGCATAAACTAAAACCCTGATGTCACTAGAAGTAGACACAAGAGGCAAACTCAGCTTGTAGGGAGTTGTGAGCATGACATCCATAGACACACCTAAATCACCAAAACCTAGGTCGAGAGTGAGACAGCCATTACAAGCCCATGCCAAAGAACTAAGCAAAACATGTTGTGAAAGGGAATCATTGTACCATTGTTTAGAAGATGAAGCTCCATTACCACCCAAAGCCAAAGAACTGCCCGTGAGAGATACCTCACCATGGATAGACAAGACAACCATTGCAACAAGTGGGAAAAGGTTGTTTGAAATGCCAATGGCAAGAGAAGGGAGTGCTATTTGATAAAGTTTATAATTGTGAAGTAGTATTAGTAGATAAAATGAGAATTGATTAATTAAGAAATAATTAACTAAATAATGATTAATAATTAGCTAATAAAATGTGATGATTTGGTGCAATTAATTAATTGATTAAATTAATTAATCAATGTGGTGATGTTAGAGTGAATTTGCTAGGATTAAATAATGTGTAGAATCAATAATAGAAAGTGGTAAATTTTAGGTGTCTACTGTATCAACTATTTGTGTTGCTTTGTGGACCTTCTCAAGGGTGTAGTGAGAGGCTCCTATTAATCTTCCTCTAAACTTTCCGAATTGTAACATATTTGCTCCTCTACATCCTCCTATTCATCTTATTATTCTTTAACATTTGCACATCCTACTTTTCAATCTTTGTTTAAGATGCATTGTCTTCTTTTTTCTCTATGATTGTGCAGGATCAAACTTCACTCTAAATTCCCTAAAAATCACATCTTGAGATTAAACCATTTTCAAGGTTATATGATCCAAATCTTATAGCCCTTAACATTATTGCATGGAACACAAAATACTAATAGACAAAAACTCTAATCTACAAAACAATGAGCCTTTATCTATCCACACTCTATACCATATCTTATTAACAAGATCTTAACAAGGAGATTTATTAACCAAATAAGTAGTACTTACAATCTTAGCCCAAAAATGTTGATTCAACTAAATACTACTTGACATGTTTCTAATTTTATCCATTAATGTTTGGTTTGTCTTTCTACAATGCCATTCTATTGTGGCATATATAGAGTCGTCTTAAGTCTCACAATACATGCATTTCTTTAAAACTCGTCAAATTCTCTAGAACAGTGTTCCTCTTGTTTATTTGACCTTAATACATTTTTTATTTTTGGATCCATCTAATTCTCAACAAGATTCTTAAACTCCTTAAACTTACTAAAAAAATCATATCAATGCCTAAAAAATCAAGTGTAATAACATAAGTAGTCATTGATAAAGAAAACATAATATCAATATCTACGAATAAAATCAACATTCATAAGCCAAATATATCACTGTGAATAACTTCCAAAAATTACTTTGCTCTAATGCTACTAGAATTAAACTTTACTCTACCATGTTTGCCAAACACACAATGCTCACAAGAAATCAATATCTACAAATTAACCAAATAAACCATCCACTTTATTTTTATTAGCTAGGGTCTTAAGCCCTTTTTCACTAATGTGGCCCCCTATGCACAAAATATATGAATTAGAGTACTCGATTACATAAGAAGAGTTATAATATGTAGATGCATCCAGCTTAAAAGGTACCACACTGAGTTCCCTTAACTAGCACCAAATTCCCTCTATCCAACATGTAACCACTCTTGCCAAATATGACATGTACTCCATCATTCATCTTAGAAACCAAAAGTAAATTTCATGTAAAGCTTGGAATATGCAAAACATCTATGAGATATTTTACTCTCCCATCACTAAACACAAGCTTTACCTTCTCTTTTGCAAAAATCTTGGGTGAATTCTTGTTGCCGAGGAACTACCCCTCGTGATGAACCATGATATAAAGCACCTAAATCAATAACCCATGAGTCAACACTAGCAATATTAGCAAAAATGAAGAAAACACCATACTCCTCATCAAAATATTTTTCAAAAGACGAACCTTCATTCTTTTTCTTACTTCTATATTCCTTCTTCAAATGGCCTTGTTTCCATAGTTCCAACATTTAGATTTAGATCTATGCTTCTCTTTATCTCATTTTTCTTACAACATTTCTCCCTAGGTCTACCTCAAATATGCAATGCATCCTTTGAGCCCCTATCCATGGATTCCATCCTCATTTCTTTGTTGGGTAAACTAGCAACAAGAGAATCCATTTTGAGCTTTACATTACCACCACTAATTGTAAATATTAGTTTCTCCCAAGATTTAGATAAAGAGCAAAGCAACAATATACACTTATTATTTTCATCAAAACATCAATACTTCTTAGTTGACTCAAAATAAGATTAAAAGCATTTAAATGTTTGGAAATTGAATCTTCTTCCTTCATTTGAAGGAATATAATTTTCTTTTTAAATGAAGTTTGTTTACCAAACTCTTGGTTTAATATATTTCAGTCATCCTTCTCCACAAACTAAATGTGTTAGTTTCCTTGGAAACATTTAGAATGACTAAGTCAGAGCAACAACCAAATGGTTATCCAAGCCTATTTGTCAAGCTTCTTGCAATCTCCATACAAACATTGTGGTTGCCTTTTCCTTGTTTCTCACAACCCTCAAACCTTTAAGAGATCAATTATGTTTAATTTGCACAATTCATTATTGGTGCCATTGAACTTCTCAATCTCTACACAAAATGTGTTGTCCTTGATCTTTATTGCTTGACTTTGATTTCCACCAAAAAACTCCCACTACAACAAAAATCCCACAACCCAAAAAAGGCATCCCTTTGTCTATATCAAGCTCCTCTAAGACCACCACTATCACTAGGGAAGTACAAGTTGCACCATAAACAAAATTTCACCAAACAATTCACATCAAATCTTGCCACCACCTATGCCCTAATAGAGGAATTGCTCACACAATCAAAACCACTATTTGCATCATCCTTAGGGGAGGGATTGGACTCTATTAAGTAGCAAGACTATTGGGCCTTCAAGATGGTCCCTTTGGTCTAAGGTGGTGGTGACATTGATACGATCATGCCTCCACTACCTGTGAGGTGTGCTTGCACCTCTTTTGAGGCAAGAACTTGGAATGGGTGGGTGGCTATGATCCTCCCTTGGGCAAGCCCTCTAAGTGGACTAATTCTCATCCCTAGGACAATATGCCACCTCTTCCTCTTAAAAGGGGGTTGTGCTTAATGTGATGGTAATTTTTTTGGGTTTTAAGGTATATATATTATATATGTTTAGCCTTTGAGGGTCATGCATGTCAACTAAGCATTTTTATTGTGAACCTTCATATGTATTTTAATCTTTATTTTATTAATATGTGTGATTGTGAAATGTTTCAACTAGAGTTGTTTGAAATTTGTTGTGTTATTTAGAGGCAATAGATTGAAGATGTTATTTTTTCATGTATACTAAATTCGTGACATTTTCTAACGTTACAAATTCAAATCTAAGCCAATAAGTTGCTTTGGGGGTAGCCCATATGTAGGCTCTTGTAAAACATTGGGCTAATGCTCTATGTATTATTTCTCAGGTGCCACCGTCTCCTACTAGTGAGGGTGCTTTTCCTCCAATGAGTGTCAACTTGGTCATAGCCATAGTGTTTGCTCCAAGCAAGCTCTCACAAATCCCCTCAACATAGAAGATGTGGTTGATATCCTCAACCACATGGCCAATCTTCTACTTCTCATCGTAATCATGGCATTCTTAGCTAACATGACAATGGAATGTACCCCCACTAGACCTTGCTATATCTCCTATTCAAATTGCTCTTGTTGATAACAAAAAGAAAAAAAACAAAGTGAAAACCACCACAAATTGGAAGCATATTCTTGATGACCAAGGCCTCTCGAATTGTTGGGGCAACCCTCCCCCCAACCCCCATTAGAATTGCTTTAGCTACATAGCAAAGTGACTACTTTTGTTTTGTTTATGGACTCTCACATTAACTTCTCAAGGTGTGATTCCATTCCAACCATCTTTCATGTGAACTAATATGTTATGTTTTTTGTATTTTATATAAAAAAAGTGCACTATTCATTATATTAAAAAAATAGGAAGTGCTTATGCATGTTTGAAACACTATATAAAACCTTATCCCTAGAAACATTAATATTTTTGTTCAAAAGTAGATCATAAGAATCAAAAACAAGAAAAATGTCACCATTAAAGCCATCAGCAAACATCCTAATGAAAGGAGAGCTCTTAGATCAATGAGCTGCCCAACATGGTGAAAACGTGCTCCATAATGGAGTCACATATTTGAACCCAAATGATGAAATAACGTAAGGCATCTAGAAAAACTATCCCCTTAAGGAAGGCTTGCTTAATAGTAGTCATTAGACCAAATTAGAATTACCTTTTCCTTATACTCAATCATTTATGATTTATAAGAACATATATTGATCCTAGCAAGAAGGTATTATACATGATAAATTATGCCTGAGAACATGCACTCAACTTTGTGTGAACGTGTTCTGCAATGAACTCATAGTAAACATGTTAAGCATTATAAGTTATAACTACAGTAGTGAGTTGTTCACCTACAGTGAAGGTGTTATGCAATAAGTGCCTATTAAACATCATTAAGCACCCCTATGTAATAAGCATTATAACAAAAATACTGATTTGCTTTCAACTATTATATCTTGTGAGTTATGCAGAGGCTAAATGAATTTAAACCCAGAATTCTATATAAAGATCTACTATTTCAACTGTTAACATTCAAGATCATCCTACATAGACCACCAAAAAGATTTCCAATGCTGACATCCCATCTTTAGTGACAATGTGTACCACGTACCTCCGTTTCTAAATGATAAGACATTTTAGTGCTTATTTCTTTTATTTTATGTGAATGTGCTCTTCATTAATCTTGTGCATTTACTCATTTCACATGAATATGTAAATAAATAATTATGATTACTTGCGTTACTCCTTTACGATCAATTCTTAGCTCAGTTGACAAATCACAATTAAGAGCATAAACACTAATGAAGAACATTTTGAAAGAAAATAGTAAACATCATAATCTAGAGTTGTAGTCAAAATCAAAGAAATTATATTAAATGTCCGAAAATAGGTTGATGGAACTCAAAAAGTACATTTGATTTCGGTACAGTTAAAGAGCCTTGCATCATGAACAAGAAGCTTAGTACCAAGCACTGTAGCAAGGAATTCCCCATTACCTTGTAGAGATAGAAAGAAAGAAATAAAAGCAAACATTGTTTGTTATTCCTAACTACGAGATTCATATAGGCATTTTAAATATCAATGGGGAAACCTCACTCCCAAAAGAAAATAAATGAACTATTGATTAAAATGATCGGAAACAATAAAGTAAGATGGGACTACTCATACTGTTTGATGTAGCATGCACTCTTATGCTGTCAATGGTAGAGACAACTTTAAATTATCTGCTTTGTTTGGATGATGAAAGCGGTGAAAAGCCTGTTGACCATTTCTCAATTCTTCATTTACAAAAGTATTACTAAAATATGTTTTCCTTTCTTTCCTCTCCATCTCAACAGATAAACATGTTTACCAATTTGAAATTATAACAAATTGTTATTATGGTACACGCCTAATGTACATGATGTACAAATGATTACATGCTTCACCGTGTAGCTGTTAAATACTAATGTCAGAGTCTATTCGGTATAACAAGTGGTTCTTCTTGCTTGTGTCATCTCTTGTATGGAAGGAAGTCTTTATAGTACATCTTCCTCGAGGAAATCATGATTAAATGCTATGCAGTTTTCCAAAATCACACTGTGAGAACCTTCTGTTCCAGCCGCTCATTCCAGTTCAAACAGCGAACCAGACTCATGAACCAATCACTTGTTTGGTCAGATTTGTTTACAGTTGGAAGAGGGTGCTCACTCATGCTAATGCGAACAGAATCCCCTTTTAAGAGTTGTTGTCGTCTCTTACCATCAAATGATACCCATGCATTATTTCGAGCATTATCTGGAACCTGAGACATAACAGAAATTGTGTTTACGATGAGCAGCACAAATTTATTTAAAAATAAAGTGTTTTCCTTGGAAAATATTTTCCCTTCATTTTCTTACAGCTCAGTTAACATACATTACCTAATATCTAAACAGGCAATATATAGTCATAGTGAAATCAGAAGTAATCAAATCTGATTTATTGGTGCACAAGAAAGTAATACAAAGACTTTCTAAGATTTGTCTCTTGTAGATGCTGTTAATTGAAAATACCCTGAGAATAGATCACTTCTAGGGCAGTTTTGAGTGATAAGATTGGGAGTCCTGATTGTGAATGGTAATGTCGATTTGTGATGATAACGGTGATGTACATGACCACCAAAAGATGTTCTACCTGTCAAGGATGTTGCATTGGTATCCGTTCAAAGCGAAACAAAATCAGAAGAAAGCTCAGGTATATTTGCATCATTCTCATAGAAGTAACTCTACAATGACAGCACGACATATAGTGGTCAGCAAATCCGTGAAAGAAAAACAAAAATTTACATTCTATTTTCATGTGTAATGATTTTTTATTGATTTTTTTAATTGTTTAGAATGGGCAGTATCACAACATTCTATTTTTATTCTTTTAACCACAATAATATTTGTTTTTATTTTAAGTTTGCTAAAAATAAATAAACAGCTCGATATCTTTCGACATATTTTATATAGATTATCTTAAAGATATATATACGAGTTTAGTTGCAACAAGCTGAAAAGAGTTGTACCCACAATAGAAATGGTCAGTGTGTAACTATTCCCAGTGTTCGAAAGGATTCCATCGTAAGAAACATACAATAATCATCCTTGACACTGGCATAAAAAGGATTATGCATTCATTTTGAATCAAATATAGATTTGAATTACTTTTGCACTTTTGATTATTCAAGATCCTCAAACTGACTATTTATGCAGAGACTGGATCTTGTGTTCTGGCCTGGACTTATAGAGGTGCAAATCCTAACTTCGGGACAGATTGAATGCCAACCCAAAATCCGGCAAACAATGATTATAAACCAAGGCTCCACAAGAAAATATGGTAGGTATCAAATATAAATAAGTAAAATCTCCAATAACTATTGATGTTCTCATTACTAGAATATTCAGCAATCACCATACCAATCATAGCAACTGGCTATCGTGTAAGTTATGTTGGCAAGGTAATGAATTAAGTGGTGTTTCAACTTTAACAATTTTTTACAAAATATATTTAACTGTTGATGCTAGGAAACGATCACACAAAATAAAATAAAAAACTTTTGTATATTTTGTGTGTCCATTCAATGTGTGGTGATTCACAGAATTGTTTTTAATTGTTGGTTTTTAAAGACTATTTGGTGTAAAATACATTAACCGTTAATCATTGTCATCATTCTCATTATTCAACCAAAACTACAGGAAAAAAAAGAATAATTCTCTAGTAAATCACTGACCAATTGCCCCAACTTATGAACTCTCCAATAAATCAATGGTCAACAGCAGCGAAGGATTAATTCTCCTCCAAATATCACCTTCATCTACAACACTGGACATAGACGGAAATTAAACAATGGAGAAGAGACACACACAATCTACTCAACCTAGCCCTAAGTCTTACTCAAAACAGGACTCACTTAGATCAGTATATGTACAAAAGAATTTCCATTTTCATTTGTATTTTTTTAGCACTTTGTTACTTCTCCAACTTGCAAAACATGATATGAAACTACTCACCAAAGGCACCAATTTATAGAAGAGTTGGATATGAGAATACCTGAAATATTCCGAACCAATTTTTTCGATTTTTTCAATTTCAAATTACAACCAGTGCACCCGTTAAGGTTAGAAGATAAACCAAAACGTGCAAAAGCAACTCTAACCAGAATGTACACCAGGATCCCGATGTGGGCAAGGTGTGAGCATTGGTCAGAGGATCTGAAACAAAGTGCTTATGCAGGAAGTAACTCTAACCAAGAATGGCGCCGATGATGGCGAGCATATGGTTAGAGGATCCTCTACTCTAAATGCTGAAAGGAAACTCGACGTCAAGTATGTGCTACCCAATCCAATATGGAGTGAGGGGCGACCATATGACGGAATGATTACAAAAAGCAATGCTTGAAAAGAAATGCTGAAGGCTGAAACACTCAACACCCAGAATGTGCTTGCTGACCCAGAGTGGGAAAGTAGCTACCATAGGGCGGAGATTTATCTATTACAGAACAACTTCAGAATGAAAGAAAGTATTACAAATAACGATGAGCAATAATAAGAACAACTGGTCAGTACTACTGCCAGCTTACAAAGATGTCATTGCCTGCAATATAAAGACGTAAGATGCTCTTTCAAATGATGCATTCACAAGGAAGCTTCTGCAAAGTATACAATAAAATCTCCACACCAACCAGATAAGGAAGATGCAGATTTCTTAAACTGTCATAACAAATCTGCACTTTTTGTCATATAACCAGCAGCCTACAATCTTGAAGAATTGCTCATAACTTCCTCAGATGTTACCCAAATAATGTGAAACAAATTGCAATGTTCTCTAATGACATAGGCGACCAACACAAGACACTAAGACTGACCCAAATGATTCAGATTTAATTTGCACGAATTCCAAAGCAGTCTCAAGTGGTACGGCCAGGCTGAAAGGTTCGACCTCTATTTAAAAATTCAATACTTAACTAAAAAATCTGAAATATGAACTAATGAATCGCCCTCCCTAGACAATGAGATATAAGCAACACCCAGAACCCTTTTTTTTGTATTTTTTGACTTACAATTAAAAACATGGATCTGCTGTATCAAATAAGCAGTACGCTGAAAACCACTAATATGCAAAACAGATCTAATAATGCACAAGCTGAAAACAATGCTCAAAACTAAATGCAACTCACAAATCTATCTTAAATCACCACTAGTCGCTGTCTTTCAAGCGAGAAGCAATGCCCAAGCTAGGAGGCCTTCATTCCTCGAAGCAATCCCAAAGCCAATCCGGCAGCATAACATTCCTGTAGATAAAAGATATCCAAAAGAGAACCCAAGGCTGTCTTTTATAAGTTTCTGTTGACCTTCCTTGAAACCCTAACTTCTTTTCCATAGTCAAAACCCTAATCACAAGAGATGGCGTCCTTTTCCATGCATCTTTAATTTTGACTTCATTTAATTAAATTTCTCACTTAAATAAATGCGTCCTCCTTAAGGCTTAGTTTTGACTTTGATAAATTCAATATAAATTTAATATATCCTCAATGATGGCGCCACCCTTCAAGTCCACCTTTTAAAATAACATTAAGTTATTTGGCTAGGCCAAGGTGATAAAATAACATTTAAAATATAATGTTATTTTTAAGTGAAATGAGCTCATCTCTCCAAAACTGCATTCTGAAGCCCGAAACTGAATACGCCACTTGAGTCAACTGAAGGGGAAAGTCAACTGCCTGAGACCAACCTGTTTACTGCCAAAAATAGAATTTACTAAAAATAGTAAATTCCTGGAAATGCTCAGAAAGCCGAGATGAACATACCACTGCGAAGCTCTCTGAAAACCCAGAAAGAATCCGCCATTGAATCCACTAACTCTGAGCAAGGACATCCTTAAAAATAGGAAACCCTAATTTTACCTTCCGACTAGCCTTCGGGTTTCCAGAAAAAGGCCAACGGTCACTGGAAAGGTCAGGTTCGAGAAGGGGACATTACAATCCGCCCTTCCCAAAATTGCTTGTCCTCAAGCAATACCACCACAACTCCAGAAATTTTAAAACTAAACCATACGCAACAAGTATGATCCCTGGTTCCCAAACCCATCGCAGGAAGGACCCACCATGCCGATGCTGCTCCACTCTGATCACATCCGTGAAATCATCATGCCTATGCTGCACTAACCTTCCTTGTAACCCCAAAGTGTTACCATCCATGATACTCAACCCGAAAGATCTTAAAGGAGGGGAATCAAAATCATGCAACATCTCATGTCCACGATGCCCCGAATTAACAGTATCAACCATACTACTGTCAATCACAATTCTAAGCAATAGGAAAGATAGTCTACTCAAATCAAACTCGAACTCTTCAGCATACCTCCACATGGTAACAAACGGAACCATGACTGCAAATGTGACATCTTCAAATCTTTTTGCAAAGAGGAAGGCAATCCTTTGCAAAAGCTCAACAAATTCAAACTCATGACTCCACATGAATTCCCTATGCCTCAACTGAATTATCATGGCACAACTATGAAGTCTGAAGAAGTTTTTCACAATTCCAACCCCAAGAGTCTCAAAATGTAGAATCAAAGCGTGGGGTAGCTCGCTGTCATGAACCAATAATGAAAATAAACCATCAGAGTTTGCATCACAAACCTCCAAAGTGGCTGAAAAACACGCTAAAGTCATCTCTATCAGAAAACTACCACTTCTTTGATCAGGAGTGAGGAACCAACTCTCCTGAATGAAAGTAACTCCATAAGTAAGGTGGCTGGTCTGCCTCCAACCAGCAAGCTCGTGTCTAAAAATCTGCCCTTGTCTGAGCTGAAAGTCACTTCCAAGAACTACCGATCGTTGATCTCTCCAACCCATATTCAAAATTTCTCTCCAATCCATTTGTTGATGAACAAACGGAACCATCAAGTAGCTGGAAAAGAAGGGAACGACATCAACAAATCTGGAAATTTGATCCTTATCCCTCCAAAAGTCTTTTCCATAAGTAATAAACTCTAACAACCCAAGTTGAGAATCCCAAGCATGGATACCCAACTGAAAGTGATTTTCAACACACTGAAAAGAAATCTCTACACATTCCCAAGTGCTAGTGAGAACCAAGTGCCTTCTCACGAAACTGATGCCCCATCTAGTAAATCCTTGAAGCTTAACCATGAAAGCTTCCACATTAAGGGAGTATGAAACATATAGTGGCTTCAAATTCAGCTCCCAAAACTGATCAATATGATTCCAAACATCATTTCACCCAAGGGATGGATTGTCAAGAGTGCAACTACCAAAGTCTAGTTCACCTTTTTCCCATTCCTCCTGAGTAGTAGGTCTGAAATCTTCACTTGTTGCTGCTGTAATGAAGTTACCAACAGCTACCAAGACTTGTCTCTTCAACACCTTGATGTCATAGATGTTGAAATTACCTTGCTTCGTCACCTCCCATGTAGAACCTTCATCCTCAAAGCCACTTATGCATCCATTACTACTCAACATACGTGGCACATCCTCGTGGAGTGATATCAAGGCATCCTTAGATTGGAGTTCATGCTTGCCCTCATGCTTGGTCACTTCACTACTTGACTCATTTTTCAAAACAAAGAGAGGATTGTCATAAGTTGCTTCAGCACCCACTTCAAAGAAGGGATTGTCAAAGACTTGGAAGCCATTCCTTTCATCTCGCTGCCCCAAAACTGCACATGCAACTTTTGATTTACTTGAAATGCTTTCAAGATCAAACTCCTCTTGAAGACAGCCAAGATCTCCAATCACTTGATTGATTTTTTCAGCTCTTTGTGCATTCTCTTGCTTGCTAAAAAGTTTGAAATCAGCAAACCGGTCTTCAACCTCTGTTAGAGCCAACTGAGTTTCTTTCAACTTGTCCTTTGTTGATTTAAGCTCCAGAGTGAGCTCATCAACCAAACTCTCCTTTTCTTGGAAAACACTGAAGGACTTCTTTGCAAGTTCAATAGCACGATCCCGATCCTCCATCAAGTGTATGTAATCTGATTTCAACGCCTCCAAAGAGTCTCTGATGAGTTGCAAATTGAAAAGAGCAACTTCATCCTTAACTCCTCTTTTTCTCTTTGCAAGCTGAGCCTTCCAGTAGAGATCTTCAATCAAACTGTGAGTGCGATCAAATTGGGATAGAATTCGCACTTCCCTCTTAAAGGACTCTTTGTCTTGACCTTCCCACTCAAGAATATGCAAAGATGGCGGATTGCTGGTTGGCTGATTGTCAAAATCAGAACTTTGTTTTGTGTCTTTGCGGCCATCATAGCTGTTCCAGCTTCCGTGTCTTACACCATCAACTAGAGGAGAATGCTCATTGTCATGAAAGGCATCATACTCCACAAAGTCTTCAACCCATTGCTTGCAATCAACTTCGTGCATTGATAAATCAGCTTTGTGTTTAGTAACACCTTCAAACTCTCCATCTTCAAGAGCCATATGGTCTTCAAGCTCTTCTTCTTCCTCATTGTCTTCTTGATCAAACATTATAGCAGCACCCAACTTGCTCAATGGATCATAGTCATCCGCCGTTCGGAAAGTTTCTGTAGAAACATTTTCTTCATTAGCGGTTGCAACCACTTCAAAGACATCATCATGGAGCTTCTTTGAACCCTCTTCTCCTTCGAAGACAACTTCCTCTTCAATGGCCACCTCATAGTTTGCCATGCAAACTGATTTTTGATCTTCATCTGGATCAAAGGGAAATTAATCCCACAAAGGTTCTTTATCATACCTTGGTGTCAACCAACCAGGATCCCAAATGGAAAAAGGCTGACTGTTTTGATCAAGAGAAAAGTACTCTTCATGCTTCTCTTGGAGTGTTGAGTCTTTGAATAGGTCACCCAGTAACTCACTTGAATTGGTTTCTTCATAAGTCCTTCTCTCCAAGGGCTTAGTTTGATGCTCAAACCCAATGTCACCATCATAATGAAATGAAGAATCTCCATTGCCTGCTGTTTTGAAAACATCACTGTCATTATCTTCATCATGGGGACGTATGTCATTGATTTCTTCATTAGCAACCCAATGAATACCAAGGAGGTCTTCTTGGCTACTTCTCATACATTTGTCTAGTGAAAATTCTTGAGAGATTTGAACAGCAGCAAGAGGTGAATATTCCTTGACCAAATCCTCAACTAGAAGAGGAATAAACACATCAAAATCACCATTAACAACATCACCTTGGTAATGATCATAAGCTGGTTCAAGGACACCACTAGTGTTTTCTTTATCTTGTTCTTTTTCAACTAACTCATCCCACACAACCGTCATACCAACAATTTTTGTGAAGCCCTTAGCCTCAAGACCTTCATTGGATGTATTTTCATTAGAACTCAAGACGGCTGTTATGTTCTTTTCACTGAACTGTTCTTCATCACTTCCTATCACATGCAAATCTAAAGAAGTATTTTGGGGTTCTTCCACACACTTTTCAACTGACAGAGTTTCTTCATCACTCTCACGATCAATATGAGGTGCCATATGCACCTTGCTATCCCGACTTTCAGACCTAGCATAAATCTTTCCGATTCCCCATTTTATGTCAGGATCCTTCATTAGCGTACACAGTTCATGCATTAACTCAAGTAGTGACTTCTCTGTAGTCATCTCTTTCTGTACGTAGTGTCTAGTATCTCTGTCACTCATCTGTCAAATGAACTTTGTTGGGCACAGGATGGCAGGATCTTGGCTCTGATACCACTGAAATATTCCGAACCAATTTTTTCGATTTTTCAATTTCAAATTACAACCAGTGCACCCGTTAAGGTTAGAAGATAAACCAAAACGTGCAAAAGCAACTCTAACCAGAATGTACACCAGGATCCCGATGTGGGCAAGGTGTGAGCATTGGTCAGAGGATCTGAAACAAAGTGCTTATGCAGGAAGTAACTCTAACCAAGAATGGCACCGATGATGGCGAGCATATGGTCAGAGGATCCTCTACTCTAAATGCTGAAAGGAAACTCGACGTCAAGTATGTGCTACCCAATCCAATACGGAGTGAGGGGCGACCATATGACGGAATGATTACAAAAAGCAATGCTTGAAAAGAAATGCTGAAGGCTGAAACACTCAACACCCAGAATGTGCTTGCTGACCCAGAGTGGGAAAGTAGCTACCATAGGGCGGAGATTTATCTATTACAGAACAACTTCAGAATGAAAGAAAGTATTACAAATAACGATGAGCAATAATAAGAACAACTGGTCAGTACTACTGCCAGCTTACAAAGATGTCATTGCCTGCAATATAAAGACTTTAGATGCTCTTTCAAATGATGCATTCACAAGGAAGCTTCTGCAAAGTATACAATGAAATCTCCACACCAACCAG
Source organism: Sequoia sempervirens (assembly GCA_007258455.2). Lineage (NCBI taxonomy): Eukaryota > Viridiplantae > Streptophyta > Pinopsida > Cupressales > Cupressaceae > Sequoia > Sequoia sempervirens. The sequence continues at coordinate 33,852 of VDFB02051790.1, read as the reverse complement.
ATAAGGAAGATGCAGATTTCTTAAACTGTCATAACAAATCTGCACTTTTTGTCATATAACCAGCAGCCTACAATCTTGAAGAATTGCTCATAACTTCCTCAGATGTTACCCAAATAATGTGAAACAAATTGCAATGTTCTCTAATGACATAGGCGACCAACACAAGACACTAAGACTGACCCAAATGATTCAGATTTAATTTGCACGAATTCCAAAGCAGTCTCAAGTGGTACGGCCAGGCTGAAAGGTTCGACCTCTATTTAAAAATTCAATACTTAACTAAAAAATCTGAAATCTGAACTAATGAATCGCCCTCCCTAGACAATGAGATATAAGCAACACCCAGAACCCTTTTTTTTGTATTTTTTGACTTACAATTAAAAACATGGATCTGCTGTATCAAATAAGCATTATGCTGAAAACCACTAATATGCAAAACAGATCTAATAATGCACAAGCTGAAAACAATGCTCAAAACTAAATGCAACTCACAAATCTATCTTAAATCACCACTAGTCGCTGTCTTTCAAGCGAGAAGCAATGCCCAAGCTAGGAGGCCTTCATTCCTCGAAGCAATCCCAAAGCCAATCCGGCAGCATAACATTCCTGTAGATAAAAGATATCCAAAAGAGAACCCAAGGCTGTCTTTTATAAGTTTCTGTTGACCTTCCTTGAAACCCTAACTTCTTTTCCAGAGTCAAAACCCTAATCACAAGAGATGGCGTCCTTTTCCATGCATCTTTAATTTTGACTTCATTTAATTAAATTTCTCACTTAAATAAATGCGTCCTCCTTAAGGCTTAGTTTTGACTTTGATAAATTCAATATAAATTTAATATATCCTCAATGATGGCGCCACCCTTCAAGTCCACCTTTTAAAATAACATTAAGTTATTTGACTAGGCCAAGGTGATAAAATAACATTTAAAATATAATGTTATTTTTAAGTGAAATGAGCTCATCTCTCCAAAACTGCATTCTGAAGCCGAAACTGAATACGCCACTTGAGTCAACTGAAGGGGAAAGTCAACTGCCTGAGACCAACCTGTTTACTGCCAAAAATAGAATTTACTAAAAATAGTAAATTCCTGGAAATGCTCAGAAAGCCGAGATGAACATACCACTGCGAAGCTCTCTGAAAACCCAGAAAGAATCCGCCATTGAATCCACTAACTCTGAGCAAGGACATCCTTAAAAATAGGAAACCCTAATTTTACCTTCCGACTAGCCTTCGGGTTTCCAGAAAAAGGCCAACGGTCACTGGAAAGGTCAGGTTCGAGAAGGGGACATTACAATACCACTATGGTATCTCAAAACAAGTGGCAAAACCACATGAAAAGACCATACGCCCCTCTTAGTGGATAGCTTGTAAACATACTTAAAAATTAAGTAATGATCACATGACCTTCCCATGGGTATCTAATCCACAACCAATCAAATTTGATCAATCCCAAGTGCTCCATTACTCTAACGGCTCCAACAGCTAACATGCACAACATGCAAACCTTGACGCCCCACTTAGGATAACATGCAAAATACATGCATAGACATGAAAGTCCAAGTGGTCCCCACCTCCAATGGAAACCTAGAAGGAATATTTTTTCAATATGTTTTGTAGCTACCACCGATGACTAGATCCACCTCTATGAATGCAATTATAATTTGTCATAAGTAAACAAATAATAAATATTTTTCTCTCATGACCCTAGATGTCCAAGTGCACATTCCAAGGATTATGAAGACACATGAAAATAACTTAGGATTACAATGTTAATGTCACCTTATCCTATAAAAAGTGCACTATTCATTATATTAAAAAATAAGAAGTGCTTTTAATAATTTAAATCAAGACATTTGAAACACTATATAAAACCTTATCCCTAAAAACATTTATATTTTTGTTTAAAAGTAGGTCATAAGAATCAAAAACAATAAAAATGTCATCATCAAATATCCTAATGCAAGGAGAGCTCTAAGATCACGGGCTGCCCAACGTGGTGAATACATGCTCCATAATGAAGTCACATATTTGAACCAAAATGATGAAATAATATAAGGTATATAGAAAAAATATCACCTTAAGGCAGGCTTGCTTAATGGTAGTCATGTAAACCAAATTAGAATTACCTTTTCCTTATACTCAATCCTTCATGATTTATTTCACTTGGAACAATAGTAGAGTTTAGATTATTATACATGAAACATTCCATGTAAGAACATATATTCACCCTAGCAAGAAGGTATTATACATTATAAATTCTGCATGAGAACATGCACTCAACCTTGTGTGAACAGGTTCTGCAATAAAATCATACTAAAACTACAGTAGTAAGGTGTTCGCCTACAGTGAAGGTGTTATGCAATAAGTGCCTATTAAACATTATTAAGCACCCCTATGTAATAAGCATTATAACGAAAATACTGATTTGCTTTCAACTATTATATCTTCTGAGTTATGCAGCGGCTAAATGAATTTGAACCTCAGAATTCTATATAAAAATCCACCATTTCAACTGTTCACATTCAAGATCATCCTACAAATACCACCAAAAAGATATCCCAATGCTGACATCCCACTTTAGTGACAATGTGTACCACGTACCTCCGTTTCTAAATAATAAGACATTTTATTGCTTATTTCTTTTATTTTATGTGAATGCGCTCTTCATTGATCTTTTGTATTTACTCATTTCACATGAATATGTAAATAAATAATTATGATTGCTTGTGTTACTCCTATACGATCAATTCTTCACTCAGTTGACAAATCACAATTAAGAGCATAAAAACTTATGAAGAGCATTTTGAAAGAAAATAGTCAACATCATAATCTAGAGTTGTAGTCAAAAACAAAGAAATTTTATTAAATGTCCAAAAATAGGTTGATGGAACTCAAAAAGTACATTTGATTTCGGTACAGTTACAGAGTCTTGCATCATGAACAAGAAGTTTAGTACCAATCACTGTAGCATGGAATTCCCCAATTACCTTGTAGAGATAGAAAGAAATAAATCAAAGCAAACATTGTTTGCTATTCCTAACTACGAGATTCATATAGGCATTCTAAATATCAATGGGGAAGCCTCACTCCCCAAGAGAAAATGAATGAGCTATTGAGTAGAATGATCGGAAACAATAAAGCAAGATGGGACTACTCATAATGCTTGATGTAGCATGCGCTCTTATACTATTAATGGTAGAAACAACTTTAAATTATCTGCCTTGTTTGGATAATGAAAGCGGTAGAAAGCCTGTTGACCATTTCTCAATTCTTCATTTACAAAAGTATTACTAAAATGTGTTTTCCTTTCTTTCCTCTCCATCTCAACAAATTATAACAAATTGTTATTATGGTACCCACCTAATGTACATGATATACAAATGATTACATGCTTCACTGTGTAGCTGTTAAATCCTAATGTCAGAGTCTATTTGGTATAACAAGTGGTTCTTCTTGCTTGTGTCATCTCTTGTATGGAAGGAAGTCTTTATAGTACATCTTCCTCGAGGAAATCATGATTAAATGCTATGCAGTTTTCCAAAATCACACTGTGAGAACCTTCTGTTCCAGCCGCTCATTCCAGTTCAAACAGCGAACCAGACTCATGAACCAATCACTTGTTTGGTCAGATTTGTTTACAGTTGGAAGAGGGTGCTCACTCATGCTAATGCGAACAGAATCCCCTTTTGAGAGTTGTTGTCGTCTCTTACCATCAAATGATACCCATGCATTATTTCGAGCATTATCTGGAATCTGAGACATAACAGAAATTGTGTTTACGATGAGCATCACAAATTTATTCAAAAATCAAGTGTTTTCCTTAGAAAATATTTTCCCTTCATTTTCTTACAGCTCAGTTGACATACATTACCTAATATCCAGACAGGCAATATATATAGTCATAGTGAAATCAGAAGTAATCAAATCTGATTTATTGGTGCACAAGAAAGTAATACAAAGACTTTCCAAGATTTGTCTCTTGCAGATGCTGTTAATTGAAAATACCCTGAGAATAGATCACTTCTAGGGCAGTTTTGAGTGACAAGATTGGGAGTCCTGATTGTGAATGGTAATGTCGATTTGTAATGATCACAATGATGGACATGACCACCAAAAGATGTTCTACCTGTCAAGGATGTTGTATTGGTATCCATTTAAAGTGAAACAAAATTGAAAGAAAGCTCAGGTATATTTGCATCATTTAGTTGCAACAAGCTGAAAAGAGTTGTACCCACAATAGAAAAGGTCAGTGTGTAACTATTCCCAGTGTTCGAAAGGATTCCACCATAAGAAACATACAATAATCATCCTTGACACTGGCATAAAAAGGATTATGCATTCATTTCGAATCAAATATAGATTTGAATTACTTTTGCACTTTGATTATTCAAGATCCTGAAACTGACTATTTATGCAGAGACTGGATCTTGTGTTCTGGCCTGGACTTGTAGAGGTCCAAATCCTAACTTCGGGACAGATTGAATGCCAACCCAAAATCCAGAAAACAATGATTATAAACCAAGGTTCCACAAGAAAATATGGTAGGTATCAAATATAAATAAGAAGTAAAATTTCCAATAACTATTGATGTTCTCATTACTAAAATATTTAGCAATCACCATACCAATCATAGCAACTGGCTATCATGTAAGTTATGTTGGCAGGCTAATGAATTAAGCGGTGTTTCAACTTTAACATTTTTTTACAAAATATAGGTAACTGTTGATGCTAGGAAATGATCAAGCAAAATTGAGGATGGTACACATTCCACGGTGAGAGAATGTGGAGTGGTTGATGTGTGAAACTAAGGCGTTCCTCAGTAGGTAATAGATGCCAAGGGCTACCTTATACCAAGTTGGACCAACTTTCACCAATGGAATGAAGGCGATAGATGTCAAGGATCCACTTACTTGAAAGGTTCAATGGGCTATGGAAAATCTTATTAATGGCCTTATGAAATGTTGTTACACTTACGCCTTAGCCGATGATGATCGCAAGTAGTATGGGATGCTTTCTCGTCATCACAACTCATGCAGAAAACTAAGAAAAAGGATGGGACCCATGATGTAGTATGGGATGCACCAACATTCCTTTTCCTCATTGGGATGTACTTATAAGTCAAGTGCTAGTGGACCAAGTAATGGAAGATGCATGCAGTTGTGTACCTCCTATTGCTAGATGTCACTATGTATGTGTAAGTCAATCACTATGTACTTGTGTAAAAATGGCCTCAACTATTGTTCATGTTGTTATACTTATGCCCTTACAAGTGATGATGACAAGTAGTATGGGAAGCTTACTTGTCATCATAGATGACAATGGATTGGGAAAAAGGATGAGACTCATGGTGCAATATGAAATGCACCGACATGCCTTTTTTAGATGGGATGTATGTATGGGCTTATGTGTTACTGAACAAAGAGAAAGAAAAGATGCTTGCAACTCCATTTTTGCTAGTTGGTCACTACATGTACTTGTGAAGTTGTTAAGTTATTCACAATGTATATGCATTGGGTGCTTGAGCTAGTCACATTATGTGTATGTGACATATGTCTAATCAAGTCACCATGTGTACCTATGATGTGAGTATAAGCTAGTCGCCCTATGTATAGGCAACATATGCTTGAGCTAACCCCTATGTGTACCTATGAAGTGTATAAGAGCTAATCACCTATGTGTATGCGACACAAGTAGGAGCTAACCACATTGTGTATAGATGATGTATGCTTGAGCCAATCACTATGAGAATATGTGATGTTGGAATAATATGGTCCTTGTGTGGTTTGGTGTGTGTCCATACACTAATGTTGGCATGGAACCAACACTTTAATGGTATGTGTTTGATATAATTCTATTGTAATTGGTTTAAATTGAAAACATAACTTCGATGAATAGTTGTGGTTTAAAAGCGGGACTAGTGATCTCATATAAGAGGAGAGGATGAAATCTCTCTATCATTGGAGTATGAACTACGGAGTGTTTAATTCCCAAAGAGGTATACATAGGCAAGGACGTTACAAATGAACCCTCGAGGTTTAGGTCAAGGTCTAGGGATAAACCCTAACATTGGGAGCTTACAACATTCTAGTGTGGGTATTTTGAGTTGGCGCTTTTTCTAATTTAGTTGGAAGATGTTAGGACGATTAAGTCAGTACAAGTTGTGGAAAAAAAAATTAGTAGTAACCAAGGGGTGGTTATTACAACAATTCAAAAAGGCATCACATTTGGGATGAGAGTTTGCCTTTCATTCAACACAACTACAACAAAGCTCTACATAGCTCTACAACACATAGCCCTTTTCAAGTTTGATTGGGTTTCGAACCTTTGGCACCCACTAATGTAGCTTATCCTATTCCTCCATCAATGGAAACAACTCAAAAGGTTGACAAAGTTGTTCAATTCATTGAGCATATCCAGCACATTCAGCAACAAGTGCAAACCATTTTGCAGCAAGCTAATGCAAAGTACAAGCAATGCCATGACAAACATAGGACACCACACACCTTTCAGGTTGGTGATCAAGTTTGACAACATCTCTAGAAAGAAAGAATGACAAGACCTTACTACAAGCTTCATGCACTTTGGTACAAGTCCTTTACAATCACCAAGAAAGTAGGACATAACACATTTGAGTTTAATCTTCCTATCTACCTTGTGTTGCATCCAATGTTCAAAGAAGAGCTCTTGGATCCATACTTTCCACCTCTATTGGATTCTTCAGTCATTGTAGAGACACTTCAATAAATGGAGAACAATCCAGAATGTAGCATTCCAACAAAATTGGATTGCCATTTATGCTTGGGTCAAACATACAAGACAACAAGAGATCCCTCTCTACCAAATCATCAAAGCAAGTTAAGTTCCTTTCTAGGGAAAAATGGTTTAGAGATGCACAAATTGCGAATTTTTTCCACATCCTTCACCACACTTGCTAGCAAAGGAGACTATTGCTCTTCATGGAGGGGCGACTGATTCAAGAAGATATGGGTCACTAGAACATACCATAAATATTAGGGGTTGCACCATGGCCTTTGCAGTTTCAATAGCAAGATCCTCATCCTAGTCAGCACCTATTTGCAAGTCATAACACCGCATCTACATTACCACATGGCTTGACTTGTCTTGGCATTTGTAAGTGGTTGTACTTGTGACAATTGCAAGAGGAATATGAACCATCATGTCCCAACTGATGCCATAGCAGCAAAAATCTTTTGGGGAAAAATCAGCAAACCAAAGATTAAGATTTTTTAGAAAATTTAGGATTTAATCGAGAAATTTTTGAATTTTCAAAAAAAGGAGAAAAATGTAAACCAAAAAAAAACTTGTTTTTTAAATTTAATGGCATTTTAATAGCATAAAGATATAGAGAGCAAATAAAAATAAGAGTTTAGCCCATGAATTAAGGGATATAGATTTTCTCATCTACTTTTGCCAAACTTATTCATCATCCTTCACTCCTCTTGTGGAATTTTGTCCACCATAGACTAAATTCCTCCTCCTAATGTTCCTTCATATTTTTCTTCCTCTTGTGTGTTTCAAACCACCACTAACCATCCACCTCCACCAAGCACTTCTCATCTCCTCTCCTTCTCTAGGGTTTAACCCACCAATTTCTATCCTCCGCCTAGAATACATAACATCAATAATTCTCATTGCTATCTCCTCATACTCCTCTTTTTCTTGTGCACTCACCACTTTACCGGCATTAACAACATTATGGAAATAAAAAAATATGTTGCCATCTTTTCATCTGCTTCTTTTCTTGTACTCGCTGCTTTATCTACACATAAATCAGCATTAACAGCATTATGGAAATCAGCAATTTCCATCACCAACTCTCCATCCACTTCCCTTCCAACATTTCATACTTCACTAACATAATCCTCTGCATCTTGCATGCCAACGAGTTTATTTATGCTTTGTTGTATCACATCTGCTAGCACCATCTTGACCTCCAAAGGACCAACCACTGCTGCAACCACATTACTCTTACTTACATCCTCATTCACCAACAATTTCATGCCTTCTAAAAGACATGCTCCAGCTGCAATCTCTTGCTCTTTACTCACTACAACTTTTCTTACAATCAAATCGACACAACTAATATTATGAAAATTAAAAAGCTCTATGACCATTTCTTCATCCAGAGCCTCATCAAGGCACTTCCTTTCTTTTTCGACTTGGATCAATATCTTAATGTTCTTCAAAGGACAAATCTAAACTACACTCTCATAACAATTTGCTACCATGAGATGGATTTTAACGGAACTATTTTCTGCATTCTTTTCTTCAACCTTCTCAGCTGCAACAGAATTTATGTGCAAGGAATCACAAGAACTAAATATTTCTTCAATCTTATTAGTTTCCTCTTCATACAGGAGATTCTCTTCACCTTCATGTGCTTTCCTATCAAATACAAGGCCTTCACAAGCCACCACTTCAGCTTTCAAATCTGCTACTTCTTTCAAGGACTCTTTTCCTGCAACACTTTGTTATTTTAATTCAATAACCTACACTTCTTGATCTTTTGTCACTGCCACCATTTTCTCCTCTATAGTAATGATATCTTCATGTGAAGAATCACTTGAAGTGAACAGCTCCTCAATCTTCTTCATCTCCTCTTCAAACAAGAGATTTTCTTCATCAACTCCACGATCAAACATGGGGCTTTCACAAACCACCATTTCAGCGCTTAAATCAACTACTTCCTCCAAAGGAAGCTCCACAATAATACTTTTATCTTCTCCAATTTGAACTTCTCAAACTTCTATCACCACCATAATTTTATCTTCTGCATTATCCTCTAGCATGAGAACTTCCTCTTTTATGTCTTAACCTTCCTCCATATCTGCAAACAGAACAATGTTTGACAAAAATAGGTTTCATCATTACCCTTCTCCTCTGCCACAACCTCATCCATCATCAATCCATGCCTTTGGAAAGATATGTTTCAACTGTAGTCACATTCTTTTTTTTTTGTCATGTCATCTATATGACATTCTTCATCATTCTTGGTCTTATCTACAACAACTCTTCTACATTGCTTAGACTCCAACCTTCTCAATCTCACAAGGATGTCCATCAACTTCTCAAAAAACATCTCCTCAGGTTCAACTTGTATGGTTTCATTTTCTTCCATGCCACCAATGTGACATTCTTCATCATTCCCAATCACATCTACAACAACTCTTCCGTGTTGCTTACCCTCTATTCTTTTCAATCTCAAATGAATGTCCTTCATCTTCTCAAGGATTTCTTCCTCTTGATATTGCTCCATAAATGCCCACTTAACGAGCCTCTTCAAGACCATCCCCATCCTCTTTTTTTAAAACACCTTCACACACACATACTACTCTCTGCAATTACAAGACTTACACCTGCAACAAACCCACTAGAACATTCAATGCACCTTTGACAACAAAGCCTTTTCTGGTACACTCATGTCTCCTCTTCACAACCCTTTGGAGTATCAAGTCACCACATGCCTGCAACAAATTTATTAGAGCACACAGCTCTCTGCAGTTACCAATATCTGCAACAAATATTCTAGAGCACAAAGCTCTCTATAGTTACAGAACTCCACACCTGTAATAAATTCTCTAGAGCACACAACCCTTGCAGTCACAAACCCACAACAAAAATCCACTAGAGCCTTCTAAGACACCTTCCAACCAAAAGGACCTTAACTAAACCATCTTGTGCAAATGATGCAACCTCAAAGTTCAAACACATCCCAATGAGTGAACTGATCTAATACCACTTGATGCAATCCAAGATTAAGCGCACAATGAAGGGTAGCTAATTCTAGCAGCCAAAACACACACATTCACAGCCATGGGTTACAATCCTCTCAATCTCACATCACATGGCAACAGACCTTTAAAACAACCTTCCAATGAAAATACATCCTTCTCTTATGTCCCCTAGTCTCTCAGTCCTTCGCTAAGGAGAAAGATCTATCATTTCTTTTGCTCACTCCTAGCTATTTGTTTTTACTCGTACCTATATGTTTGTGTTAGGAATACTAGCCCCAAATATGGATAGGTCGAAACCAACCTAAAAATAGGCTCAGTCCATGATAGGGCACAGTCAGTCAATCATGTTTATGGCCTAAAATTATCTGTCAAGGTCATAGGTAAATAATTGTCCTTGACTTCTACAGAACCACCAACATATTAAGGTCTGTAACTGCAGCATTCAAGGTCTGATAGCTGCACCCAGGTGTGTATCAGGTAGTTATAATAGTCAAAGGAAGGAAAGTACTACGCTAGTTTTGGGATTCTATATTTTATTATTAAGGAATATTCTACCACTTGTGAATGAGTGTAAAGCTATCAAATATGAGTATTGCGCCCACCTAGGAGGTCCTTTATTTAAAAATACTCCTATGATTATTGTGTTGCCAACCAATGTGACTGCCATTAGTATCTAAAGGATAGGCGAAAGAATATAGCCTAAAAGGATTGTCACCCAACAAGCATAGTAACTGTTGCAGGCACTAAGGGATGCCTAATAGGTAGGATTTAAAATTGAAGTGTAAGGCAACCACTAGGTCAGAAGGTAAATGAATATCCATGCCATTATCAAGAATTGGCGTGCAACAAATGGGAAATTATTCCTCACATCTCAAGCTCACATTAGAATCACAACAACTTCTGGCCATCATTCTCTAGATTACCATGCTATGTTGAGCACACAATACGGGAAAGTTATGAGCAACCATGCCTAGTGCTGACTTAGAATGACTAATCTCTTCTTCTGAAGGTATGTTGGCAGTGAGTTCAACAAGACATCAGCTAACAAGTCAAACTTTTTGTTAGAATTATTGTCATTGATGTCAAAGGCATATTATGGCAAAGTTACATTAATGTCATGTCACAATGAAGGTGGAAGAAATTGCACCCATTCCAAGACCGTTTTATCCTCACAAGGCAGTCATTAAATTATTTTTATTGCTGGTTGACTCCCTCCTACTTGGCACCCTCCTTGAATCTGTAAATAAAATAAATAGAATATTTTTTATGTATGGGCTGACCTCCCCTAGTGTGGCGTCCTCTTTGGAGTTTTTAAAAATAAATTAAATTATCTTTTCTATAGGGGCCAACCCCTAAGTGGTGCACCCAAGTTTAGTATTAAAAGGCAATGTGAAAAGGTGCAAATATAATTGAAAGCTGTATCCTTTGCAAAAGATTGTATCCCTTCGTGGAATCACCACTCTTGGTGAAAATATAAATAGAGATGGTGAGATGTTGTAAAGAGTGTGTGTGGAAATAGAAGATATATTATACAAGCACAAGCAGATCTGAAGAAAGAAAATATAGAAGATTACTTAAGGAAGATTTTGTGAATGAATTATGGCAGATCTATAGAGGAGAGTATAAGTTGTTTTGAAGAGAAGAACTTGCTGATTTGAATGTGATTATTCATCCTCCATTGAAGAAGACATTCACAAGAAGATAGTGTTCTTGTTGCATAGAAGGTTGGTGCCTTAACAAGAGATTGGTGTCTCTTACTAGGTTGGTGCTCAATTGTGAGGATTGGTGTCTCCAGTGGGTTGGTGCTCACAAATTGTATAAGAGGGGATTGGTGTCTCCTGTAGGTTGGTTGTAATGTCCTCACTTTAGCACTGACAGTTGGAGTTGTGTGCTAACTCACTCACCATTCCCGTGAGCTAGTCTTTTGGTGAGGGAATGTATTTTTGGCCAAAAGAATATTATTTTGATGATTTTTGCCAATAAGGAAGGGAGGGAATTAATATTTAATTATTTGGCAATGTGGAGTTATATTCAATTAATTTATTAAAGTGACTGGAATAAAATATATCATAAAGTCACTTAAGTTTAAAATATATTTTTTATCCCACATTGACAAGAAAAGTGAGTGGGCTCCCGTTGGAAAAATATAAATAGAAGCTTGGGCTTGGCTTTTATCATCTTATGTTGGAAATTATATTTGCTTATTGAGAATTTTCTCTTGGCTGGAACTAAGTTACAGCTTGATCAAGGTGATGCTCCCTTGGTTAGTAGGGTTTGGTGATGGCCCCATTCCCAAATTGAGAGGTGGATACAATTAGTATTCATCATAGAGATTAATTGAGACATTTTGGAGAGTTTTGTGTGAAGAAAAGAGGTCTGCAATTTTGTTTCAGTTTGCAGGTCAGCCATGAAAGAACTTGCATTTTCATTCGTAGCTCATCATTGAAGGATCAAATTTTTGTGGGCATTTGGGGAATCGATTGCTTTGGTGACAACAATCATTTTCATAGCATTTTGGAGGACTTAAGAGCTGGAAATTATTTTTGATTATTATCTTCTTCAAGCAGCAGGGGCAGCCCTCTTGACTAGGGGCGATGTTGATTTAGAGGCCTTCAAAAAATTTCATAAAATTCATAAGGGATCATTGGGAATCAAGGAGGAAGGGCGCACCACTTGGAGGCATAATTACATCTTCCCCAAGGAGAATCAACCTACTACATAGTGGCTGTAAGTGCATTTCCAGGTTTTTATCAGATTTTATATCATTTCTATAGTTGCATAATTCCAATCAGATTAGTCATATATTTTAGAAATTAATGTAAGCCAAGAGTCTTGGCATTTGCACAACATTAGATCAGTCCTATTGCATCTTAGTTGTCAGACAAGGCTGAGATAGTTCATGTAGAATTCTGATTATAAATCATTTCCAGCTTGTAATTACATTTCATATCATTTCAATATCAATTGGAGGTATAAGGAGTTTGCTGGACATCTATTTGAAAAAATGTCTCTTACATGTAATTGCATTACTTTGAATTAGTTTTCATGCCAAATGTTTGTGAAAATGTCCCTTGGTTGTAGATGTGCATTTGCATCTAGAAACTCGTATATGCATCTAAAAAATACAAAAAGAGCTGCATTTCATTTTAGATACTTGATTAGTTATCTTTGCAAGCATTTCCAAGCATTTGAATATCATTGGCATCAAACCAAAAACAAAACAAACAAACTGAAATCTCATAACGGCAAGGTCAGACTTTACATGTCAACTGTTTGACGAAATTCCTAAGGTGCAACATCAGAAATTTTGGATCAGATTTGGCAAGTGTTATTACATTGGTGCCTACAAAGATTGTAAGAGATTTTATCATCAAGCAATATTTTGCCATGGCTTTCTCCCACAAGGGTTTCCACGTAAACCTTGTGTTCTTCTTATTTGCATCTTGAGTATTTGGATATCATTTCTTTTGTGGTTGCTAAGTTTTTGAAATAGTAAAAGTTTTGTTTTATACTGATTCACCCTGCCACCCCCCTCTCAATATAATCCTGTGTTCTTCACCTTTGAGATAGCTAATGGCTAGGCTTTGATGTTCACTACTTATAAATTTGAGATAAAGTACATATGCTCTACCAAAGCAAGTACTTTTTCTATCATTGCCTCATCCTCATATTTTATCAAGTAAACCAGTTCTCTGTTTTATCTTGTGTTTATTTGACTCATCTCATAAAGGAAGTAGGATTTAAACAAGTCAAAGACTCTAATTCCTCGAGATGAACAAGGTAAATAGCCTCAAAAAACATGCCAAGGAGACATCACAAGAAATCAAAGACTCTAATTCCTCGAAATGACCAAGGTAAATAACCTCAAAAGACATGCCAACAAGGAGAAAACTTGGAAACAGACACCAAAAATTAAAACAAAACCAAAATAAAAAAAACCATGTTTTTATACATGTTACACCCCGATTGTATAGCTGCTACTGCATAGGAAATGCATTGTAATGTTTGAATCTTTTAGATGAATAAAACATATTGTTCTTGATACCAATTGAATGTGTCCTATTTAAAATGATTGTCTCATTTGTTTGATACTTCTATTGATGTAATTCTTGAATGAATGTGGCATATAAGTTATGGAATAATGTTATTCTAACTTTTTGTGATGTTTTATGTATACTGCCTTGCTTTGAGCATATGACTTTCGTTGTCGTGTCATGATGTGTAGGAAACAGGTTCATTCCTCCAGGCAAAGGAGAGATATCACTCGGGGAGGAGCTTGGTCGGGTAAACAGTAATGAGTACCAATTGAGCATACACACACGCATACTATACACTGAGTAAGCTAAGTCAGTTTGTTGAGTTAAGGGTAAGTCATCCATAGGCTTGTTTGTTGACATTAAGAGTCTTATCTACTTCTGAATGCATGAATAAGTGATGCTTGCCAGTGTAACTGTATGTGGAATAATGTTATTGGTTAGGAGGTGGGCATGTATATATATATATATATATACATGTATCCATAAGTATATCCATGTTGATACAAACGTATGAGAGAAAATGGATATGCTCGTACATGTGCATCAATATAAATACACTTATGAATACGTATACATAGAGGAAAGTATACAAGAAAATATACATGTATACATACCCACAACCAACCTATTATCTATACGTGAATATGAATAAATATTATGTTGACGTTACCTCAGAATCTACATCTACACATATATATACATATACATAGGTACATATAATAAAAGTATGTTGACTGGCTCGCAGTATACGTACTTTGTAATTAAATATGTATGTGCATATACATGTATATATGTAAAGGTAAATATAATTATATATTTAATATTATATCAAATATATATAATATAGTTTTTACAAAATATATATATACATGTATATGAGATTATTTAAATTATTAAATTTAAATAAATATTATGTAAATTAAAGCTATACTATATATATATATATTTTGATATAATAAAATAAATATATAAATATATGTTATTAAATAAAATGGAAATCAAATAAAGTTAAAATGGCACTTTATTTAAATATCATAAAGTGTGGAAAGGAAATCGAAGTTTGGAAATATGAGACTTTATTTTATCAAAAATAAATATTTCTTTAAAACTTAGGAAGTCGAATAACTCCATAAATGTGACTTCAAAATAGATCAATTGCCTTGGCAAAATCACGCCATGTTGAAAATATTTCATTCCAAATGATGGGAAACTTTAGAAAAGGAAAATAAAATAAAATGAAGGGAATTCCCATGAAGTGAAAATGCGCGACTGAGTTCTCACGCCATGACCAGGTCAATGCGACTTGAATGAAGCCGAGTATTTGGCTATCAAACCCCATAAAATGGCAACTTGGAATGCAAGCGGACTTGACCTTTTCACCATTGTTGAATCATCAAAACGAATTGCTGAGTTTGTGCACCTAAAACAGAAAAAAGCCTTTAGGTGTCAAATATTGAGTTTTATCAGTTCAATGTCGAATTTTTCTGCATTTGCTATCAACAGGAAAGGCCGAATCATCTCTTTAATTCACCACATTGCAAGTTTAAATTATTTTGGGACTGTCTAGCATTTTTCTTACCTTCTTAATAGTAGAATAAGTTGAGCAGGGGCTCTATATAAAGGCACCTATTCACTCTTTAAACTCACCAATTCATATTGCTGTTAGGTTTTCTTTGGAGAGCAAAGACATAATTTTTGAGAGTTTACAATCTTGTTTCTAAATAGATTCGGCAATTTCTATCCTATATCATCAATTTAGAGTGAATTCTTCTTTATATTCTGAGAGCACAATTTATAGTGACAGTAATTCTTTACTATCATTCTTCATTTCTGAGTTTAAAGAGTAAGGAGCTGAGATTATCTTGAAGCTATGTTTAAAAGTTGATTCACAGTAAAAGAGGTAGCTGGAAGTCTTTTGACTGTTGGCTGAAGGTGTTACAGACTCAAAGTAGAACATCATCTGTGGGAAAGCATATATCAGGCATGATATTCTTCTTTATATTCTATAACGAAATTTTAAATATATTTTTGAATTTAAATATGCATGCTATTCTACTTTCGTATTTTAGAATGAGTTTCTAAATAAAAGTCTGAACTTGTATTTTCTGAATAAACATGGATAGGGAGTTGTAATTAGTTCTATTCTTCATATTTTAGAATGGTTTTCTAAATGTAATTCTGAAAGAATAACTTCGGATTAAGTAAAGAATAGGAATTGTTTTTAAAGTCCATGAACAAGAAGCAATTTGTGATTTAAGAAAAATGGTATTGCATGTTTACTACTGTTTACATTTGCTTGCATTAGTGTACGAATTACACTAGGTTCATAGATACATTAAGGAGTGATTTGCTATGAGCTCCATATAAGGTGTGTATGTTTTCAAGTAGCTATTAAATACTAGGGAAGAAATGAGGGTGTTTAATAGGGTGCCGATCACAAACAAGTTAATAGATTAACTTAGTCAAGTTAATGAAACTCCTAGGATGAAGATGTCCAGTTTAGGATAAGTAATTGTGAGCACTTGTTAAACTGCCCTCCTTTCTAGTAGTTAGCTTGATGTAGGACGTCTAGGGTACGGATTACCTCGAACAGACCAACCTGCGCGTAGAGTAAGGAAGCCTTAAGTCAAATTGACCCTGGCTAGTGCATATGATAGATGACCTACATTCTTTATTGAATGTAAACACTTTGGTCAAAGTAGTGTTAGGAACAACTTACATTTAGTTGTAGTACTGCACTGTCAGTTCACCGTGATCCCGAAGTACATACTAGTTCAAGAGTTGTCGTTTGCACAGGACCTAGTTATGTAGGAACACAACACTATGCTTAGTTGGTAATCATTAAGGGATACCCTACCAATGTCTTCTTCGAAGGGAGGGCCATTCATTGAATAATGAATGTGTGGGGGACCGCATTATAAGTCCGTGGTTGGCGGAAAAATGCCTGAGTGATGTTTCTCCTCAACAATTAGCCGATGATCCAAGATTTGACAGGACAAACTCCTAGACCTTCTTACTTCTATTTGTGCCAAAAGCTTACGGGCTATGTATGTATCTTATTCTTCTTTACTTTGCAGTTTCTTTTGGAAAGAAATAGTTAAAGCTGCAAAATGATATATCATGTTTATGAAATTGAAAAGAAATTTTTTATTGAAATGGCATTGTTTTTACTTATTGTGGTTAAATTCAAAAGTTTTAATTTGACATACAGGTTTGGTTGTCACAAGACAACACAGGATCCCCTATGGACCTGTTGTGACCTTTTCACACATCGCCCCATTGCAAATGGGGACCCCCTATTTTTGCTTTTTGCCTTGGCATCGCAACTGCTTATCACTAGTCTTTTTACAAATGAGGAGTCAAAGTTTTGAGTAGTCACCCAAGCCAACTGGAGAATTCAAGCCTGAAACAATGCCTAAACGTCACGAAAGTGCTCAGAAGGTCCGGAAGATGAGGATCGCCTGTGCTTTGGGTCAATTCTGACACTTCCTATTTTTTAGGGATTTTTGCTTTTTCGCTTTTTACATTTTTGGCATTTTTGGACCAATCTGGGTTCCCTATTTTTTAGGGATTTTGCTTTTTCTATTTTTAGAAAGTCAACCCTGGTCAAGGAGTCAACATTTCCATTTTTAGAATATAAAATCAGGCCACCAGATGTGAAAATCAAGCCAAAAAATCAAAAAATATCGGAAAATCAAGCAAAAATCAATGAAAAATCTGGAAAAATCAAAAATTCATATGGCAAGGGTTTGTGCAGATGATCCATAAGAATCCAAGCATGGCCAACCTTCAAGTTCATCCAGGAAGAAATGTCAAAGTGTTGAGAAAGTCTACCATGTCCAAGACGCACTTGTCAAGACTCCTTGAAAGTCCACCATGAATGGTCAAAACAATCATGAAGTCTGCCTAGAAGATGATGGAAATGTCTAGTCTTTGGAAGGAAGTTTGGAAAGTCCACCATGCCATGTCTTGCCTAGAAGAAAGTCTGCCCAGGCTAGAAGAAAGTCTGCCCAAGTGGAGAGAAATGAGAGACGTTCAAGCATAGGCCAAGTCCGCCCTTGCCTTAGGAAAAATGTTCTCAAAGTCTGCCCATGACTTGAGGGGAGATGGCATAAAAGCTAGCAAGTCCACTTGGAAGAAGATGAGGAATGGCAGAAACTTCTCGAAGTCCGCCCTTCACAGGAAATGGCAAGCATCATGGAAAGTCTGCCCTGCCATGGAAAAGACAATGGCAAGAAATCTTGAAAGTCCACCCTACCTTGGCATAAAGTTGGTGAAGTCCGCCCCAACTTGGAAGAAGGGAGAAACTCCAAAATTTGGCTAAGTATGGACGCCTTGAGGGGAAAACTTGAGAAATTTGACTAAGTATAAATGCCTCGCTTATGTAATGCTACCTTGGGGAGGAAAATTTCATGAAATTAACTATGTGTTTGACACCTTGGAAAATGAAATTTGAATTTTGGCTAAGTATGAAGTCAAAGAATTCACTTAGAAGTCCACCTAAGGCATTGATCACATGGAAAAGAATTCATAAAGTCCGCCATCAAGTGGAAAGAAAGTTATGAAGTCCACCTAGGCATTGAGAGACATATGGAGAAGGAAGTGTCAAGACAATTTTGAAGTACGCCTTTGCATCATGGCATGGAGGTCTTGAAGTCCGCCCATGCACTTGAGAGAAAATTTCTTGCCTAAGATGAAGTCCAACTTTGGCACAAGGGAGAGAAAGTCCAACCTAGGTCAAGATAGAAGCAGTGTCTGTCATGTCCCCGTTTTTGGCGAGCATCAGTGATCGTGAGATTGGCCTATCATGAGACCCTCGTAGGCTGACAAAGTGGTTAGAGGGTCGTTTCGGCGCTTGGCTCAGCGTCTGATTGGCAGTTTTGATTGATTGGCTTTTGTTCGGGCTCATTCGGAGACCTTTTGCAGAATTGCTATTTTTAGCAGTTCCTGGCAGGCAGAGTGGGACCACTGCTATTTTTAGCAGTTTGAGATTGGCAGCGTCCGGATTCATTTCAGAGTTCGTCAGCATCAGACGGAACAGTTATCGGACATGTAACGAGGAAGATATTAATATTTAATTATATTAATTAAATATTAATTATTTAACGATTATAATGTAAAGTTATAATAATAAATTATAACTTAAGTTGCCTGCCTTGAGGGGTGCGCCCATCATCAGAAAGGGGGCCAGTTTGAGAATTAAAATATTATAAAATATTTTGGCTGGAGACTTTTGAATTATTAAAAGATTAAAATATGATATTTTAATTAAAACCCTATTATGGTGGAAATCGCACTTTTCAGCTTAATAAGGGTTTTGCCTTGGTTTCTGAGCCATTATGACATTTTTGAGAAACAGGAATTGATCAAGTTTTGCCAGAGCACAGAGACCTTAGGGTTTCGTCTCGAAATCGTCGGAGAACGAGCCATCTCCTTCGAAGCAGTTCAGAGGATGTGAAATAACATCCGATTTATTGCCAGTCGTGGGATTTCTTCATCCAGAAGAAATTACAGAGCTTGTCAGAGTTTATATGTTTTACAGAGCTTCAGCTTGGTCATTTATTCAGGAGACTTTCATTCATAGAGGTGCATCATACTTCAGAGATTAGACAGAAAGGACAGAGGAAGTGTTCATTTATTTATTGCTGCTGATTAATGAAGGCCGTACTTTTCTGTACTTGGCCGTACTATTCATAAAGAGCCATACTCAGGGTTTCAGAGAGTTCTTTATCCAGAAGACCACTTGCAAACTTGGCGCACATTATACAGAGCCAGAGATTGATTGCTAAGGGAGCCGTACCTTTTATATTTAATTAATGCTGCAGGCCGTACCAGTCTGACCTGGGCCGTACCTTCACCTTTAGAGCTTCAGAGAAATCTTCATCTTCAGCTCTTTACAGTTGTCTGCATTCAGACATCATCTACTGCCTTGGGCGCCCAAATTCAGAGACTTAAGCATTATTTTTGAGGGGGCCGTACCTTGCATTAAAGCTGCTGACATCAGGCCGTACTGTACCTGGCCGTACCAGCTGTGTTGAGCCATCTTTTCCCTTGCAAAGAGAAACGCCTCTCTTCTTGGCGTGGTAGCTCCTCCAGAGTGGCGCCCCTGTATCTGGAGTCTTCTGCCTTCATCATCCGGAGGGAGGACTTATCATTGGCAGCTGTACAACTCAGGCATCTGATCAGATTTGCAATCTATACCAGGTTCTTTTCATATTGAAAAATTATTGTTTTGCTTATTGCAAGTATCTGGGTATCATTGAAATCAATAGAGAAGATCTAATAAAGAGACTGGCGTCCATATTCAATCCATTTTCAGAGTCATTTAATTTTAATAGAATTTATTTCTATTTATTGCACAAATCGTACCTTCTCATTATTTGCATCAAAAACACAAAAAAAATCACAAAACTTCAGAAACGTCAGAAAACCTTCTAAAAACAATCAGAGACAGATAATGGGGAAACTGGGGTTTCTACAGTGGTATCAGAGCTAAATCCTGCCATCCTGAGGGTTTAGCCGTCTTCTGCAGCCGGAACAGTTAGGGTTTTATCAGGTAGTATTTATACAGGCGAGCTTTGGTTGACAGGTAACAGGGTTCGATCTGGCAGCCGAGAAACATGGCTGACAGAACTGACAGGTATTACAGGACTGATAGAACAGTTGATCTTAGAACAGAGACTCCTTACAATAACAGAGGTCAGAACCGTGCGGAGGTCTTGCATGCACTCAGAGAACTTAGTGCAGGTCAACGGCGGTCAAATGGTGTATTACAGCAGGTGGCAGTTGCACTTCAGAGACTGGATACTCCGAGGAGATCGTCACCACCTCGTGACGATGACAGAAGTGTTACAGGTTCGCGGAGAGCTCCTAGGTCAGTGTCACGGACAGTGGATAGGCCTACGAGGCCCACCTTCACGAGACAGGAGCCCGTTGAGGATATAGCAGGTGAAAGGTATGAGGGTTTGTTCGCCGGCACACTTAGGGCAGCGAACAACGAGAGGCAGTTAGAAGCACCTGAGATTAGTGGGAGGATTAACATTGACAGGACACCGCAGAGCACAGATGGAGAAGTGATTAGCATGTTTCGGGAGTATAGCAATCTACCTCAGAAGATTAAAGAGAAACTTTCTTTCGTGAGTTACGTGGATGTGCACCCGAGTCTTTGCCATAAGACGGAGTTCGCAAAACAGAAATATCTCACTACAGCTCGTGAGTTGTTTACACCTGGGAAAGATAGAGAATCTACATCTGATGATTATACAATTCTTCATGAGAGTGATTTGGTATCTTCAGTCTCTTATGAAGTAGGCAGAAATTTGTGTGATGAATTTGATCGAAGTGCTTATTTGATCCATAAGCACACTAGCACAACTTCGGGTAATGGCTTACCTACATCGTCTTTGCAGGAGGTAACTCAAGAAATTTCTGCCCTAAAAGCCACTTCTGATTTTTATAACAGCGATGGTGAAACTTTGCGCGAGCATGATATAACAGCTGTTTCAGAGGTGCAAAGTAACCCTATGGAGTCGTCACGTGAAGAGATTCCAGAGTTGGGTACTACAGATGCAGTTGGTATTGAGGATTTATGTTATGACGAGTCTGATTTTCCGGATCAGACCTTTGGAAACCAGCTAGAGGATTCGTATGTTGACACGGAATCCCAGGATCATGCGTTGGATGAGCATGCAGTCACTGTTGGAGTAGAAGCGTGTGAGGATATTGTCAGACCAGCAACTTCTACCGTACCAGTTGAGCCATCCTTCGAGGTACAGAGCAGCAGTACCTTAGATGTTGAGGTGTGCGTGGTTGAGAGCACACACGATGCTGCAGATCATGAGATGAGTGATGACGGATCAGCGTCATATCATAGTGCATATGGTGAACCGGAAAACGTGTATGGGGGTCGTACGTTGCAGAATCCTCATCATTTGATTGGGCAACTACATGTAGATGACACTATGATTACTACCGCCCTTGAGCATTTTGACGTTGCTCGTCAGATGTTGACTACCTACAGTAGGAGTCCTTCGACAGGTGAGCACAGTGATAGAGGTTTTTCCCTTGCAGTGATACATGCACTCCGAGAAGCAATTGGAACGATGAAACAAAACTATCTAAAACTACTAGCAGACAGAGATTTCCTTCTCGAGTGGGATTGCATTTGTTATGATGCATGGCGGGGAAAAGAGGAGCGGATCGATGAGCTCACTCATGAGCTTGAGGTGACTGCGAATTCATTGCAGAGCACCCAGTTGGCTCTTCGGGAGTCACAGTTACAGATTGAGAGGCTTACCGTGGCGTTGAGGTTAGCACAGTCTTCACCACCTTTGGACATCGTGCAGTCTTGCATGGCAGTGGTTGGTGAGGAGTATACACCCATGGTTCATAGCAGTGTAGGAGATGTTGAGGATGAGGTTACCTCCATCTCGGTCACAGGATCAGTTGATACAGATAGGATGAGTGCACTCGATGAGAGTTGCAGTGAGCCACGCATTGCACCTGGTTCTCATGAGACTAGTCCCGCGATAGGTGATGCAGGGCAGATCGTTGATAGTTCCTGTGACATGGTTGTTGATACACTGGAGAGTTGTGTGACAACCCTTGATACTTGTCCATCTTCACAGCAGATATTCAGAGTCTCATCCAGTTGGGAGATTGGTACTTGTGATGATTTGTTTCCTTCTCCTGGAAGCAAATCAATCTCTTCATTTGATACAGTTGACTATGGTCGGCAGCTCGTTGAGGCTAGTCAGGAGTACAACTCAGTTTATTATTCCAGCGATTCAGAGATGGATGATTCCGATCAGGATGGAGTGATGGTGCAGTTTGTGAATAATCCATTGTTTGAATGTGATGGCGGGTTGATCTATGATAACCCACTCTTCGAGTTGGACGTCGATAGTACTCTTGACATTAGTTCTGAGTTGGGTGATGATCCTAGTGTTTGGGATTGTTGCAGTGCATCGCAATTCCAAACCAAACTCACAGAGGAGTTCAATGAGGTGTACACGGTGAGGAGTGCTTACAGTTTTGTCTTTGATCCACCTGTACATGATTCGATGCACCATGCTTGTGCACAGGGTGATTCTCTCGGTACAGTTGAGGGGTGTAATTCATTATTATGTGCAGAGTTACCATCTTCACAAGATGGGATTGACGGATGCAGGTACTTGACCCAGCAGTTTGTGGGGTATTACTTGCAGGGGCCGCACTCAGTCATCTATCATGCCGATATGTATTCGACAGGGCTTCATACTTCTATGTCGCAGATTTTTTATACAGGTACATGGTTTCAGGGCGACTATGGTGTTAGTTGGCATGATGGTTTGGACAGTTATTACATCCATGAGGGTTTAGCAGAGGACAGGGAGAGGTTCAGGATTGTAGTCACTTCTAGAAATTTTTATCTCTGTATGACGGATGGATGTAGATTCGTATTGTATTGGGATCCCGGTGGCGATAGCTTTGGCATTGAGTATGGGATGGGTCCCAATGGGTCACTTCACTATTCTCAGCATGGTGAAGTTGGAGGTAGTAGAGCGCAGTGGCAGCCTGAGGAGGACCGTCACGACAGATTTTTACTCTGGGTTTGGGATCCAGGCATAGCTTGCGCAGTTGAGTTTGATGATGCTGCAGGAGATAGTTCAAGATGTGTGGGACATTACACAGTTTTCCTTTTGGGGCCTTCCGAGGATTGGAGTTTGTTTGCAGTGGAGATTGCTTGGGGTCAAGCAATTTTAGGGAGGGCGGACTGTCATGTCCCCGTTTTTGGCGAGCATCAGTGATCGTGAGATTGGCCTATCATGAGACCCTCGTAGGCTGACAAAGTGGTTAGAGGGTCGTTTCGGCGCTTGGCTCAGCGTCTGATTGGCAGTTTTGATTGATTGGCTTTCGTTCGGGCTCATTCGGAGACCTTTTGCAGAATTGCTATTTTTAGCAGTTCCTGGCAGGCAGAGTGGGACCACTGCTATTTTTAGCAGTTTGAGATTGGCAGCGTCCGGATTCATTTCAGAGTTCGTCAGCATCAGACGGAACAGTTATCGGACATGTAACGAGGAAGATATTAATATTTAATTATATTAATTAAATATTAATTATTTAACGATTATAATGTAAAGTTATAATAATAAATTATAACTTAAGTTGCCTGCCTTGAGGGGTGCGCCCATCATCAGAAAGGGGGCCAGTTTGAGAATTAAAATATTATAAAATATTTTGGCTGGAGACTTTTGAATTATTAAAAGATTAAAATATGATATTTTAATTAAAACCCTATTATGGTGGAAATCGCACTTTTCAGCTTAATAAGGGTTTTGCCTTGGTTTCTGAGCCATTATGACATTTTTGAGAAACAGGAATTGATCAAGTTTTGCCAGAGCACAGAGACCTTAGGGTTTCGTCTCGAAATCGTCGGAGAACGAGCCATCTCCTTCGAAGCAGTTCAGAGGATGTGAAATAACATCCGATTTATTGCCAGTCGTGGGATTTCTTCATCCAGAAGAAATTACAGAGCTTGTCAGAGTTTATATGTTTTACAGAGCTTCAGCTTGGTCATTTATTCAGGAGACTTTCATTCATAGAGGTGCATCATACTTCAGAGATTAGACAGAAAGGACAGAGGAAGTGTTCATTTATTTATTGCTGCTGATTAATGAAGGCCGTACTTTTCTGTACTTGGCCGTACTATTCATAAAGAGCCATACTCAGGGTTTCAGAGAGTTCTTTATCCAGAAGACCACTTGCAAACTTGGCGCACATTATACAGAGCCAGAGATTGATTGCTAAGGGAGCCGTACCTTTTATATTTAATTAATGCTGCAGGCCGTACCAGTCTGACCTGGGCCGTACCTTCACCTTTAGAGCTTCAGAGAAATCTTCATCTTCAGCTCTTTACAGTTGTCTGCATTCAGACATCATCTACTGCCTTGGGCGCCCAAATTCAGAGACTTAAGCATTATTTTTGAGGGGGCCGTACCTTGCATTAAAGCTGCTGACATCAGGCCGTACTGTACCTGGCCGTACCAGCTGTGTTGAGCCATCTTTTCCCTTGCAAAGAGAAACGCCTCTCTTCTTGGCGTGGTAGCTCCTCCAGAGTGGCGCCCCTATATCTGGAGTCTTCTGCCTTCATCATCCGGAGGGAGGACTTATCATTGGCAGCTGTACAACTCAGGCATCTGATCAGATTTGCAATCTATACCAGGTTCTTTTCATATTGAAAAATTATTGTTTTGCTTATTGCAAGTATCTGGGTATCATTGAAATCAATAGAGAAGATCTAATAAAGAGACTGGCGTCCATATTCAATCCATTTTCAGAGTCATTTAATTTTAATAGAATTTATTTCTATTTATTGCACAAATCGTACCTTCTCATTATTTGCATCAAAAACACAAAAAAAATCACAAAACTTCAGAAACGTCAGAAAACCTTCTAAAAACAATCAGAGACAGATAATGGGGAAACTGGGGTTTCTACAGTGTCCAAGCTCAAGTGAAGTCAGCCCAATGAGAAAAACTCAGAAAATTGACTAAGTGTTGGTACCTTGAGGAGGGAAATTCAGAAAATTGGCTAAGTATTGGAAAGAAAACAAGAAGAATGAAGAGGAAAATAAAGAGGAAGTGAATAAAATCCTTGTCCAAGGATGGAATTTTTCCTACATAGCACAAGCCAAATTCAAAATTGAAGACAAATCCACAGGGAAAGTTCATCCAAAACCTTGGCTAAATGTTGAATGGTCCACATGAAGATGTTACAAAATAGCCAAAATTTGGCTTAAGTATGGGAAATACATCACGGAGAAAATTCCAATTTCCCCCATTGTGGCGAAAGCACAGAGGCATTCTTCTCCAAATTCAAGGCACTTGAAAGAATATTCGGACATCTTGGGGGGATTTCATCTACAATCCTAGACCTGTTGAAGCAATCAGGGCAACTTCTTGAGGGATTTCATCTCCTGAAGAATTAAAAACAAGCTTCCAATCAGAATCAGATGGTGACAAGAAGAGTATTCCAAATAGATCTCCATACTTAGACAATTTCTCGACACAAATTGGAGAATTCAGAGAGGAAATCCAAAGGAATAACATCAACCCAGTTCAAGCAGGAGGAATTTCAAAGCAACCAACTTCAAGTCTAGACATCTGCTCCAAGGGGAGACTTCCAGACCTCAAAGATTCCAGTTCAGGTGAGAAGAAGAAATCAAAGTTGTAATATGCCTGACCAAATCTGATATAAAAACACTGATTTGCAGCCTTGGTAATTTTGTCTAACACTTGTCTTGTAACCTTCTTGCTTGCTAATTTTTGTTTGAGTTTGATTTGGATTTGTTTTTTATGTTTGCAAATGATGTAAAATGCTAGCAAATGATCTCTAAGACAACTATGCAAGTAACTAAGATGAATTGCAGCTCTTTTTGGTATTTTCAATTGCAAATACATGAAGTTCTAAGTGCAAATAAACATCTACAGCCAAGAGACATTTTTACAAACACTTGGCATGCATCCTATTCCAAAAGCAATGTAATTACAAATGATGGACAATTTGTCAAATAGATGGCAAGCAAACACCTTATAACTCCAATTGATATTACAATATTATTAGAGTGCTTACAAGCTGCAAATAAAGTGCAATCAGATTTGAGTTTATATTTTCCTTTCATATGAACATGTCTGAAAGTTTGAAACTAAATACCAATCTGCTGTAACTTTACATATGCAATATGGAGACTATTATATGACTGAAATTACATGGAGAAGATGCTGATTGAATCAGTAGATACATACAATGGAATATGAGCCTCTAAATGAAATGCAACAATAAAATAAGGAACCTGGAAATGACTTGCAGCCAACATAAAAGGGTTCGATCTTCCTTGAATAAGCTTCTAAATGCCTTCTAAGTGGTGCGCCTTGCTTCCATGTTGAAAATCGACCCTTGAAGATTTTTATCAAAATTTTTTATGGCTTCTAATGGTGAAATCGCCCCTTCCAAAAGGGGTCACCCCTGCTCTTGCCTGGCAAATTTTCGTATAAATAAATGCAACAATAATGGCCTCCAAAATTGTTATAGAAATGATTGTCAGCTCCAAAGAAAACAATCCCTCAAGTGCCCACAAAATTGTATCTCCTTATTGAAGAGCAACGAATGAAAATGCAATTTCTCTCATGGCTGATCTGTAGACTAGAACAAAATTGCAGACTTCAAATGATTCACCAATCTTCACCAAAATTGATTCCTCTTGTTGATGCAAATGAAAGGATTGAGATATCCTTTCCCCAAACTAGCTAGGCTTGATATTGCACAAGCAAAACTAGGAATCAACTAGGCTTGTTATCATACAAGCGAAAATGCTAAGCAATCAGCTCCAGCAAATGTAAAAAATGAAGTAGTCAACTCAACCATGCCAAATGCTTAGCCCAAGCTCCATTTTATACTTTTTCAATCACATCTCAAGAAGCTTCTAGAAATAAGGTATTATTTTATTCAAATGACTTTATATTATAATATCATTTTATTTGAGTCACTTTATTAAATTAATTAAATATAAGGTCACCTTTTATTTTATAATTGTTTGATAGCCTTATATATAACTAATTTAATATTATTTTAATTAAATTAAAATAATCAATAAGTCATCCTTATGAAATATCATGAAATTGGACAACTTAATTAATTAAATTAATTAAATCAAAATACCTCCAAATTTGGGGACATGACAAAAGTCTCAAAAGGAATCCAAGATCAAAGCTAGGAAGGAACAAGCACAAAGGACAAAGTCATCGGCAAGGAAAATATTCTAAGGCAAGCACGTAGAAGAAAAACGAAGCAACCAAGGAAGGCATCCAGCATGCTAAGGTGGCGCCTCGTCATCTTCCAACCAATCAAATTGTCCCAAATCAACATGCAACAACTTTCTATTTTATTGTTGGTTTATATTTAGCAAAAGGACAAGTGTCCTCAAATGTAATTTTCTCATTGGTCGAGAGGTAGTTGGTTGTGACAAACCCTAATTAGGGTTTTATTTAGTAATCTCAGCCGTTGATCCTAAATCAATCTTGGCCATTGAATTGTAAATGGGGAGCCTATAAATTGAGTTTGCCCCTCATTTGTAAAGGTGTGGAGACAGTGTATGAAATTGTTGCATTAGACTATTTTCGATAATAAAAGCTCTTATGCATGATTTGCTTTGAATCACTTTTATTGTCAAGTAGTGAGCAAGGTTGCATAACTTCTTCTACCATAGATTAGAATTAGATTACAATTAAGTAGAATTTGCTTTGAATGTTTGTTAAGTGAATGCAAGATTTGATCGTATAGACTAAATGGTGAAATATTGCTCATACTTTTTTCAAATGGATGATTTTCATTCGATGCGTAAAGTTAGCCTAAGCTTGTGATTGTGGATGTTTAACTTCGGTCTTATTTGGGGCTTGAAAATTATAATCACACCCCTTGAAGATTGCACCCACTTTGCATAGTTGTCCCAGGGAGGCGAAACAAAGCGTGGTTACCCGTTTCACTTGATCTTTACTGTCTCTTGAATTCCTAGGCGTAGATTAGATTCTCTAAACCCTTATCTTTTTGCCTTTTTTTTTTTTTTGAGATCCAAACTAAAAGTCCCAACGAAGAAGCCTTTAATGATAAATCGGTCTAAGTCCCGAACTTGTGAGAAATTCCTTAACGTAAGTCCCTTTGTGTATTACCAACATATCACAACGCCCATTGAGTTTATCCGCGTGTCATGACCTGACGAAAGAAACCTTGGAGTCGCCATATGATCTTCTCGCAATCTTAGCATATACGGTGACTTTGTTCAAGAGAGGATAGAGTGTCTTTGGACATTTTATTCTGTGTGTTCGGTGAATGATAAAACGTACACCAACAGGACCCAGATGCTCTTGCATCAAAGTAGGTGTCAACTGACACTCCCTTGAAGACTGTTGTGCTAGTTCTACCCGATCCAAAGGATTACCCATACCATTTATAGAATTAGAAGCAACCTTTGTCCTAGTTCTTGCCCTTTTAGCCTTACCATCAAAATTGCCTCAAGAGCCTGTTGTTCATGATATGTTATATTTGCAAGGCAATTTTCACAAGGAGTGGTATCATGTCTTGCTTCCTTCACCAAATTCCATTTGAAACAATATATGCTTCCACTGACACCACACTTGCAAAAATTGCATTCGACCTTTTTTGTACCCAAATTCACATGCAATATGCCTATGCAAAGTCTCTCATGCAACAAGATAATCAAATATGCAAAAAAATCTAAATTTAGTTTCATATGTTTCGGGATTATAATTTTTGTCTTATCACTTCTAGAAGAAACCCTTATCACTCCCATCTTCCAAGATACCTAGATCCCTAATGCCAGATTGCTCATTATACCAAAGTGATGGTAGAAAAGAGCAATTATGTCAATATACCAAACATTCCAATCTACCTTACCCTCCTATATACCTAAAGGTACATGGAAGTGTGATAGTACATGGAAAAGAGATGTATGTGCAAAAAGAGTAGTAGAGGAGAGTAGAGTGGTTCCATAAGAAATGGAATTTGAAAGGTCTTAGGTCTATCTAATGGCATAGCTGCTCACAAAGGGTAGTCCAAAGCACATAGGCATGGTTGTCCATGTGACACTACAATCCCTTGCACCAAATTTATGGCCAAATGACAGATCAGCTGTCATGTCCCCTTCTCAGTGACATCTCTTAGAGGACAGGATTGGCCTATCACACGACCCTCGTAGGCCGATAGACTGGATAGAGGGTCACTGCGGAGCTTGGCTCAGCTTCAGTTAGCAGGGATTGATCAATTGTCTTTCGTTCTGGCTCGATCGGAGACGTTTTGCAGAATTGCTATTTTTAGCAGTTCCTGGCAGGCAGTGTGGGACCACTGCTATTTTTAGCAGTATGGCTGTGGCGGCATCAGGAATCACTTCAGAGTTCGTCAGCATCAGACGGATCAGTCATCGGGTTAGAAACGAGGGAGATATTAATATTTCATCGTATTGATTAAATATTAATTAATTAACGTTTATAATATAAAGTTATAATTTAATATTATAACTTAAGTGATTTCCTTGAGGGGTGCGCCATCATGAAAAGGGGGCCAGTTTGACAATTGATTAATATTTAAATATTCAGTGGAGAACTATGAGAATTGAAAATATTAAAATATGAATATTTCATTAAAACCCTATTTTCAAGCAAATCGCACTTTTGAGCTTATTTGAGGATTTTGCATTGGAAAGTGAGCCATTATGTGATTATTGAGTTTGAAACTGATCAATTTTGGTCTGAGCCTGAGACTTTAGGGTTTCGTGTTCGATTGCCTTGGGGAACGAGCCATCTCCAACGGAAAGCAATTCAGAGAGTGTGCAATATCACTTGATCTATTGCCTACAGAGGTTTTCTTATTCAGAGAAAACTACAGAGCTTCAGAGGATTCACCATCTTCAGTTCTTTTCAGTTATTTTCATCCAGAGATCATCATACAACTTGGCGCACCATATTCTGAGCTTCAGACAGTGATTTTGGAAGGAGCCGTACAACATTTATTACAAATTCTGACAGGCCGTACCTGCTGTCAAGGCCGTACCACTATCCCTTGGCCGTACTCATCAGAATAAAATAAACGCCTTGATCAGAGGGTTCTAGTCTGCATCAAAGGAGGCGCCTAGATCACTGGGTCATTCTGTGCTTGCCAGACGGAGGGAGAAAGCAAGGAATCTATACAGCCGTACAAATTTGTGCATCACCAACAAGCAGATTTACCAGGTTCTTTTTACAATAAAAATCATTATTCTATCTTGCATGTTGTCAGATCATTGTTATATGGAGATCATTTGATTAATAAAGGATACGCTTTCATTTCTTATTATATTTCTCAAGCAAATTGAAGACTTAGTAATTTTATTGAATTTATTTCAATTTTCTGTAAGAGCCGTACTGTTCATTAAATGCATTGAAAATCCAAAAATTGCAAAAAAACACAAAAAACTCAAAAACGTCAGAAAAACTCAAAACTACAGTCAGATTCAGTGTTAGGGGGAAACAGGGGTTTCTACAGTGGTATCAGAGCTTGATCCTGCCATCCTAGGGTTTGGCCATCACATGCAACCAGAGGAAATTGATACATACAGGTACTACACTCGCAGACGTGCCTTGCTTGAAAGGCAACGCAGTTTGAGCAGGCAGCCGGAAATCATGGCTGATAGGAATGATAGGCCGACAGATGATATATCGAGAATGTGAGATCCTACTGCAATCAACCGAGATCGTGGATGATGCCGAGGTCTTACTCAAGACTCGTGAGACTTTCGCAGACACCACATCCGATGATGTATTACGCAGGTACAGCACCTGCAGATTAGGGACTTCGAGGAGACCGTCATCACATCGTGACGATGACAGGAGTGATGCTGGGTCACGGAGAGCACCTAGGACAGTGTCACGGACAGCTGATAGGCCTACAAGGCCTACGTTCACGAGACAGGAGCCTGATGAGGCTATGCCAGAGGAGGATCGGGATGATTTGTTTGCTGATAACCTTATGGCAGCAAACGAGGAGTGGGGAGTTGATAATTTCCCCGCAGCTGGAGAACGGATCACTTTGACCGCTTTTATCAATACGAGGCGCGAACACAGGGGCTCGGCCGTGATTTGACCCGACAGCAGAATAATGACCTCAAACATGCAACTAACAGGTTGAATCTGGTGATGTTGGATGGTAGTGGGAAGATGACAGCCCAAGCTTGGATTAGCAAGCTTGATACATTCCTTACCTTGCGTCCGATGGCTGAGAGAGACGCTATCCGTTACGCTACACTGCACCTCGAGGGAGTAGCTTATGACCGGTGGCATCACGGTATGGTGACGGCATCATGATAGGATCACTCATAATGAGTTCAGACAAAGCTGGTTGGAGAGATTTGGATAGGAAGGATCCCAGACTCACTTTAGATTTGGCACAAATGGGAGGCAGAGTGGGCAGCCTCGGTGACTTACATCGACGAGACTATCCGTCATGGTTCCGAGCATATCTGAGAGGCGGTTGGTAGTTCTCTTTATGGAGGGTTTGACAGAACCACTTAAAGGCTGGATAAAAGCCTTTGATCCTCCATCATTACAAGAGGCGATGAGGAAGGCACGTAACATGGTGTTCGCAGCCCCGTCAAGTAAATTTAACTCCAGAGGTTCTTCATCGTTTAGAGACAACAAGGGCTTCAATAAAAACAATGATAAATCTGATTATAACAAAAACAAATCAGATTATAAAAACGATTCGAAAGGTAAATCAGCCTTCCCACCTTTGGATCGTGAGGCCCTGAATGACCTTCGCAGGAAAAAGTTATGCTTTTACTGCAAGGGACCGTATGATGCCAATCACGATTGCCCTCTAAGACCTAAGGGCAAGGCGAATCGTGCTATGTGGGCATACTATGAAGACTCAGAATCAGAAAATTCAGAGCAGCCAGAGCATTCAGATGATTCAGAGTCAGAGACTCCAGAGCATAGAGCAGAGGTAGAGCCCGAGCTTCAGATATAGGAGGGTAGATTGTCTAGCATCCAGCAGGAGGGTTCTTTCCGGCTCCGCGGTGTATTAGCAGGTCAGAGGGTCATTACCCTATTGGATACAGGAGCTACACATAATTTTATTGATGCTAGGTTCGTTGAGAAACGAGGGCTTATCACAGAGGAGTTTGAGGGCATCAGAGTCAAAGTGGCGGATGGGTACACTTTGAGATGCGAACTCATGATTAGAGATCTTCCATTACGCTTGAACAACTATGAGTTCAAGGCAGATTATTATGTTGTCAATATGGGAGACATTGATTTAGTATTGGGAATGAAGTGGTTACACTCATTGGAGGAGGTCACACTTCGTCTCAAGGATATGGAGATACGTTTTGAGGTCGACGGGAAGACTCATATTCTTAAGGCAATACGGGACAGCGACCTTAAAACAATTTCCTTTCGCCGAATGGAGCGGCTCATGCGTCATGACATGGTAGAGTGGGCTGCCGAGTGTCATTTAGCACCTTTACAGGAGGGACAGCAAAAGACAGAGTATCATCCGGACATTCAGAAGATCAGAATCAAGCATGATAAGGTGTTCAATGATATTCCGCCAGGTAGACCTCCAGATAGAGGGATAGAGCACATTATTGAGCTCGAGGAGGGTGCAAA
Source organism: Sequoia sempervirens (assembly GCA_007258455.2). Classification (NCBI taxonomy): domain Eukaryota; kingdom Viridiplantae; phylum Streptophyta; class Pinopsida; order Cupressales; family Cupressaceae; genus Sequoia; species Sequoia sempervirens. The sequence goes on along the minus strand of VDFB02051790.1, from coordinate 866 downwards.
ACCCATCATGATAACTCCTTACAGACATCCGAAAAGATTGAAGGATGAGATTGAGAAGACCATAAAGGAGTTACTGGCTATGGGTCACATTAGACCTAGTAAGTCGCCGTTCGCTTCTTCCGTTGTATTGGTGAAGAAGAAGGATGGAACGCTAAGATGTGCATTGATTACGTATCCCGAATAAGAGGACAATCAAGAAATGATACCATAATCGATAGATGAGTTGATTGGATGAGCTCATGGAGCATGCTATTTGCGAAGATTGATTTACTGCCTGGAAGTATTTCATCCCATTAGAGTCCGGTGACAGATTGTTGGAGAAGACAGCCTTTCAGAGAATACGCCAGGGCACTTCTGAGTTCAGAGTGATTCCATTTGGGGCTCACTAACGCCACCCACCTTCACTTTACTATGAACAGAGTATTTCATTCTTTGCTGAGGAGGTTTGTGTTGGTTTTCTTCGATGACATTCTGATATACAGTCGGACTTGGCAGGAGCACCTGGCTCATTTGGAGACTGTATTGAGCATCTTGGAGAGGGAGTCCTTGTACGCCAAGGAATCCAAGTGCGACTTGGGGATGACCTAATTGCTATACCTTGGTCATATTATCAGTGCGGATGGAGTGCATATGGATCCTGAGAAGATCCGCGCCATTGTTGATTGGCCCACACCGGCGAACCTGACACAGTTGAGAGGGTTTCTCGGTTTGTGTGGATTCTACCGCAGATTCGTGAATGGTTATTCACGACATGCAGCCCCGATGACAGATTTGATGAAGAAGGGGGCGTTTGTTTGGACTTCCGAAGCACATGAGTGTTTTGAGAAGTTCAAGGAGTTGATGACCACTTGCCCTGTTTTGGCACT